>DWSZ010000001.1:0-22128 GCA_018237265.1 Emesis lacrines
GCCCTTGCCGCTATTCCGCCATTCAGGTTTTATGACATCTTGGAGATGCGCCAATTGGATTAAAAATCTTTGGTCCTCCTATAACATATTAAAAATTTCTTTAATAACTTGAAATGTTACGATAATGTACTAAACTTTAATATGTATAGTTAACTTTAGTAGTTTACCCCGTGTAGATGCGAGCCCCATTTAAAGAATAAGTAGATGAATTTTACTGCCAGGCATCTCGTAAAAGTCGAGAAAAGTTTCGAATTTGCGAGGCTAGATTCGATAGAGATAGAGTTCTGCAACGTCTCGTACGGGTCTTGGTACCACCGCCTTATTTATTCCTGTCGCAATAGCGTCGGTGCTTGTCACTGCCGTGTTCCAGTTTGGAGGGTAAGGTAGCTGGTAAACTTGTACATTTGGCATTCCATCCTTGCCAAACCGATAGCAACGCACCATTAACATCTCTAATGTCTATAGGCGATGGTTTTCTATGTCTATCAGGATCCATCAACTTCAATATCTTTCATTTAAAATACACTTGAACTATTTTATTTAGGAATAATAATATAAAGCACTCTGAACTATCTCCCTACATTGTGATCCATCAACTGGTTTGCTATCCCGTAATATTAAAAAAATATATACTATAATAATATGATTTTATTAAATCCTATTTTGCGGTGTACCTTTTTGTTGTAGGATTACAATATACCTCATAGAACGGCAATCTGAACATTATACAGGGTTAATATAAAGGGTTAATTCAAATTAGCGCAACACCTCTTGCAAGTAATTTCTCTACATTAATTCCAACAACATTATTTTGTTATACGACTTTTTACAAATGTCGATAAATAACACAAAACATTTTTTGCTTCGTCTGTTATTTATTAGTCTGTGTATCGTAAGAAGTATCTAAAATAACGCCCGGGCGTCCCTGCTGTCGCCGGCTTCATTCACAGAGTCAGTTCAGAGACAAAAAAAATGGTATGGAAAAAGTTTTAAAAAGTCGTAGAACGAATGTTGTTGGGATTGATGTAGGGACGCTGTCTACCAGAGGTGATGCGCTAATTTAAATTAACCCTGTATTTGTAACCAATTCAAGGAGGCCTCTTGGGCTTACTTCAATAGTCAGTAAGTCAGTGTCAAAAGTGTCTTGTACTAGTTGAGTATTTGAAGATCCAACATTCGATCTTATTGACAAGTTTAATTTTTACTTTAAATTATGTATGAAACTTACCATCTAAAGGTGCTGATAAACTTGAACATTCACTTGTCATGAGCCTTCTTGAGAATGTTATGAGCGTTTTAGCGAGCATTTTATAAAGCTTTCGGGCGAGCGTTCTCGCGAATTAAAAGGACAGTATTACTACGAGATATTTGTCGAGCTGAGCTTCTGTCATTGTCGACTAGAGCGTTGGCTAGAAAGATTACGGAAATGTTCGTAGCAATGTTTGGCTTTATGCTCGACTCTGCTCGTTGTTCAGTTCGACAGAATTTAAAAACGGCGAATATTCGATGTTCTGTAACAAGTGAATGCTCAAGTCTGTCAGCACCTTAAAATAAATATAAACTATCTCAATTGCTGCAACAATAAATTAACAACAATATAAAACAGGATAATTTAGGACACTTAAATTTAGGACAATACTGTGGAAACCGGTTGAATCAATCGACATTAAAACTGCATAAAAAACTAACTTTCGCATTTGTAAAATTACCAAGAATAAATATATATCGCAGCTTAAAATATTCACACTAATATTATTGTGTTATAATTTTAAGTATCGCAGCTTTCGTGCGTGATTAGTGACAGGTCATAAATATTAGAATTTCCTAATAATTTGTAATCGCTTCTGTTGTCTAGTACAGTGTCAGCGTTGACTACATGAGGACCCGGATTCGATTCGCGGTCTGGCTATTTTCTAAAAAATGTAAAAACAGTATCTGATAAAAACAACCGTGCCCGGAATTGGATAAGTACCCGGTAAGCGGTAGGCTTCCCACAATTGTGGTGCTAAGTAATTTTAACTAGTTGTGGGTGCACTGGTTGTATCTGTACTCTACGGAGATACGTGCTTGAAGATACTTCTATACTTTCTTTTAAGGGTTCCGTACCTCAAAAGGAAAAAAACGGAACCCTTATAGGATCACTTTGTTGTCCGTCCGTCCGGCCGTCTGTCAAGACCCTTTTTCTCAGCAACGCGCAATGGTATCAAATTGAAATTTATTTTGATATAAATTTCAATTTGATACCATTGCGCGTTGCTGAGAGTTTACTCGGGTCTACGGTCCCCTTTAGCTGTGAAAAAATCAAACTGGTACGTTAACCTGATCAATCGCAAAATTTGCCACATAAACGGTGATATCTTTTGACCACGTTAACTTACAATTTTAATTTTTTCACAGCTGAGAGGGACCGTAGACCCAAGTATTTGATAAAAATTTGAGAATATATGAACTAAAAGTTTGTTCGGTATGCGAGTCTCTTTTTATATAATCTTTCATTTCCTATTTAAGCGCTTTGATTGCTTTTGAAAAAATCTAGTACATATAACTATATCCTAATAGATGGAAATTGGAAATTAAATATTTTATGAAATTTCTTGTCCTTTCACTCTACTCGCGGGCAAATCTGCGCGGGTGTGCTGGTTAGGATACAAAAAGATACACATATAATAGATATTCACGGTAATGTTAAAAATAAGAAAGTGACTTTTATTTAGTTTTAATGTCGATTGATTTAACCGATTTCCTCAGCGTTGTGCAAGTGTTCTAAATTATCCTGTTAAGTGCTTAAAATTGTAGGTAGTTAAGTAACTAAGATAGTAGACATCGGATTATTATAGAATTTGCATATGTTTTTTGGTACTTTTTCACTGACAGTACTTATTTCAGTAGTTATATGTGCTAGGCGGGTTGTATAATATCTGTAGAAATCCCGGTCTTGAAAGAATAAAAAATATTCAAGCATTTATCAACGGCACCAGATAAACTCTGCATAAAAAGATATCTGCAGAAATAGCGTCAAATTTCAAGTTTTGTCCGGTAACGTCAGTTGACGTCAAAATGTCATATTTTTTAATAACAAACGTCACAAGTTTGCTGCAGAGTACCTGGAAAAATATGTTATTGTTTATTCCTACTAATTAATGGTTTTGTGATTGTCGTTATTTGCATGCATATTTTGGTATTTTTATTGTGCATGTAATCCGATTTCTATTGATAATTATATAATTAATATATGTATAATTAATATATATATATAGGTGTGTCTGAGTGTCTTTAGGTGGATTCGAGAATGGTTTAGATTAACAAATGGATCCGGTAGAGATCGTTGCCATCGGGTTTTGGAATACACTCGTAGGCGAAGCTGCGCGGGCCAGCTTGTATATATATATACTAGCTGACTGGCGCAGCTTTAGGGCACTTACAACTGAGACTGAACTCTGAGTGAGAGAGAGTCAACAGTTGTAAGTGCCCTGATGTTGCCTATGTAGGCGAAACTGGTTGGATATTAATTACATTTAATTTTATATTAAAATGGAGTTTCACCAAGAGCCGACGATGAAATGTGTAGAGCTCATTATACAATTTTCATTTAATGTTTTACTGAATTGCTAAAGAAAGAAATTAGTGTTTTTTGAGCATCGTACATACATAATATGGTTGAATAACGGAATAATTTCATTTGTTCGGCACATAGTTTGACGGATTTTAATATAATAGGTTCAAATCCTAGCCTGAAAGATATGCAATGAATTCTTATAGTCGAGATATTTTTTTATGCTCCACTTTATTACGTTTTTTTTATTCTATTGCAAAATAACCCTTATTTTGCAAAATCGTTATTAAAAAAATTGTGTAAAAGTCTGATTTGAGCTTTGAGCTTTAGTTATTGTAGGGTTTAAAAATCGGTTGCTTAGACTTTTAGTGTGTTTAATCTATGCATCTGTTTATTTTCAGCTACGAAGCCACCGGAGTTGCCAAAAGGCGATCTAATCCAGAAAGTAACAGGAGCGTTTGGAAAATATCAACTATTTATCTGTTTGCTTATGTTCCTCAGCAAACCTGCCGTAGCATTTCACCAAATGTCCATAATATTTTTGGCTCCAAAAGTACAGTATACTTGCGTAGGTACGAACAGTACTACTTGCCCATGCTCAGTGCCTGAATATGATACATCAATATTTACAAATACAATTATAATGCAATGGAACTTGATTTGTGATAGAAAATGGATGATAAGTTTTACGCAAACATTGCTACAATTGGGTACATTGACTGGTAGTATCTTCTTCGGAATGGCCTCCGACAGGTAATATATTATACATTTAAACCTTGTTGTCCTTATAGTTATTATTGCTAATCATGTCTATTTATGTAAAGGTCGTTGCTACTTATAATAAGAAATCTAAACAATGTTTTACCATACAAGCATTCTTTGAATACTTTGATTGTACTAACAAAAATTAGATTCATCGTATATTTTTTATTTATTTAACACTTTATTGGTCATAAATACAGCGAATGAAAATAATTAAATTACTCATTATATTATTACAAAAGGTTGTCTCGTCGTGAGATTTCTTCCAGCTAAACTGCACGAAGGAAACAGTAAAGAAACATAGACAGATATGCACAACAGTTAACACTGATAAAACTAAACATAAATGCGACCTTAAAGGTACTATTTGGTAGCGAGCTGCCAACTGCAACTACCGACAGTACGTGCAGCCACTGCACAAGGTCGGTCGCAACTGCACTACTGGTTTGTATTCGTTTATATGGAATAGCTTCCGACCACGTGCAGTGCAGCGGTGCTCGGAAGTTGCAGTTGGCAGCTCGCTGCCAAATAGTATCTTAAAGCTATTATCAAAGTAAAGGATAATTTAAAGAGGGATTAAATCTTATAAACTGCAATCTTACGAAAGAGAAGAATAGTAAACACATATTCAAATTTCTAAGCAGGAGAACGTGTTCAACAACAACAAGGACGAAACTCGTCCAGAACTGAATAAGATTTTGGGAAGTAGTTTATTATTTAGTTTATTTATTTTTTGAGAAATGGCTTCTCGTAGATAAATAGCAATGACACCATACACTCTTTACCCGTTCAGTTTCTAGTTAATTTAAATCGTGGAATTACCCATTCAGTCAATCCTAATTAATTTAAATTGTGAAATAAATCTGTGAACAGTGAAGCGATTGCTTCTGAAAATTTCTGATATAAAGATGGCATCCACCTTCTAATTGTCACTGTTGGTCATGAGTAGATCTAAGAAGAGTTTTTTATATCATAGATAGCAAACAAGCTAATGGCTCTCCTCATGGAAAGAGAAAAGTATCACCTAAAGACACCAGAGATGTATTTACTCGTATTTCAGCGTATTCAGCCCATCTGAGTACATGTGGTGCTGAGATGTGTGAAGTCGTTAGATTTTATAGCAAATAAGGTTAATAATTACTCATGCAATAATGGTAAGGTTTTACTGTCACTACCTGCATTAACACAAGACAATAATTACCGGCGGGGGTTTTTCCGAACGGTTACGACTTGGGGACCTTCAAAAAAGAGCGTATTCCTATTTAAAAGGTCGGCAACGTAATTGCAAGACCCCTGGTATTGCGGATGTCCATACGTGGCGGTGATGGCTTACCATCAGGTGCACCTCCTGCTGGTTTGCCTCCTCTTCCATAAAAAAAAACAACATTTTAAACACGTCTTGGAAAAGTGCTTGTAGCTCTTAAACTGCTTATTAAATTTTCTTAAAACATTGCTTTGCTTTGGCCACAAGGCTTTCGAATAAAATAAACCGCACTTAAATCGGTTAATTCATTCAGGAGCTACGGTACCAAACAGACACGCACACATATACATAGACAGAAAGGTCAAACTTATAACACCCCTCTTTTTCCATCGGAGATTAAAAATAGTAACTGGACGAGGAGCACGAAACGACTCCACGGTCAATCAAATCTATCATTCACCAGTCATCACTCATCACACAAAAATAATACAACATAATTTTTGGCGTTTTAAACAAAAAAACACTAAAACAAAAAAAAATAAAAAAATATTTTCATGATGTAACTGGTAATAACCTGTTTTATTTCCTACTGCAGCTCATAAATAGGTATGGGAAATAAATTAAAACTTGCATACGGCTTTAAACTTCTTCCTGAGCTATAAATGACAATTTTGAGGGAGAGTGGAGGATTGAAGTTAAACATTTGTCAAGAAGCGCGCAAAAGAGCATTAGAGTATTATTTAATTTTGTTTTAGGCTCTTATAAGCAAGAATAGAGACATCGGTAGATAATCCTTCGTTCGTGTTTCGCTTCAGAGGATAAATTATCATATGCTGCGTACCATTTAACCCGTGTTGGTCCGGGCCCCTTTTGAAGATTAGACAATCTGTCGTTCTGCCAGGTAGGTCGTTAAAGGCGAACGATTATGACTACTAGGTGGTATAGTTTTGCAAGGTGTCGCCCGGGTCTTGGTACCACTGCCTTTCTGCCGCAATAGCGATAATGTCTGTAGCTGTCGTGTTCCGGTTTGGAGGATAAGGCAGTCGGTAAATTTATGCATATTTCATGACCAACCCGCCACACGGATAGCAACACACCATTCAGTGTCTATAGCCCATGGTTTACTTTACCCGGCAGTAGAACCATTAACTTATTTGCTAACCTATACTCTAATAAAAATATTCTTCATTTTAATAATTCTCTAAACGTATAGTTGAATTGAAACAGATCACTCGTCAAATTGTGCCTAATACAGCACTTATCATGACTGCAATCTGTTGTGGACCGGAACACGACAATGTAATGGTTATTCTATTGTATAAACGATAGAAATAAGGTGGCAATGAAGCATATAATAATATAGTAGAATCTGGGTGACCAAGCTTCAGTCAATTTGGCCAAACCAAATCTTGGTATTTTGTAATATGTATGTAGATTAAATGCTGATAAAATAATATTATTTTATATAGAAATATCTCACAAAATATTGAGGCAGCAGCATATATTGAGGCATTATTAATTATCATCTTATCATTCATTGGTAAAAAATAACAATATAAGTATCACAGAAATTTACCAGATGAATTTACACAAAATTATCAGCATCAGGACTGATAGCATTGAAAAAGGTTTTTTGTTTAAAATTATGTTTTTTCCCTGTCTCTTTAAGTAGGTGTCTAATAACAATGGAATTACACCAAGTGCCGACAATAGAAAGTGTAAAATTTTCTTGTCGGATATATTACGAGATATTAATTCTTATTCGTCAAATTAATCTTCTTTCGAATGCGACATATCACACACTGTTTATATGTGTGTTTGCAGAATTATTAAGTTCACCGGCTACCTTACCCTCCAAACTGGAATCCGACAGCGACATGCATTGATTTTATTGGACAGGAATAGGAAAGACAATATTATATAGAATAAGTAACTCTTTCATGAGGCTACGTATACGCTTTTACATTAAACTTTCCGAAGCACTCTATTAATAAGTGAGCACTAAACAAATTTAAAAAATGTGTTAAAACAACACTATGGAAAATAGAGAAGAAAATAGAGAAGCTACGAACAGTAGCTTCCTTTGCTAACATCGTAACCACTAGGTGATAGAGGTTTTTATTGTACCTTATCTGTTAATGTTGCAAAGTCCATTAATGTTTGTTACTATCTTGTTCCAGTTTTAACGGGTAAGGTAGCTAGTAGACTTATGCATATCATAGCACTACCATTTTGCCATGTAGGGTGTAAGTAAGAAACAGATATTTTTCCAAAGAGACCCGGAACCACATGCAGGAAACATAAATTACAATACAATTATTGACCTTAACCTTGGTTCTAACAACTGGAAATTAGCGCATCACCTCTTGCAGGCAGCACCTCTACATCAACCCCAATAATTTGTTCTACGACTATTAACAAATCTTGATAAGTAACACAAAAAAAAAGAAACTAAAACATTTTTGCTCCCCCTGCTGTTTATTATTCTGTGTTTTGGACTCGCCCGAGCGTTGTAACAACTCTCGAGCGACCTTATCTCGCTGCTCGTATTCACAGAGTAAATGCTAGTTCAGAGACAAACAATAAATTTTGTATGGGAAAACTTAAAATTTAAAAACTAAAAATTTAAAAAAGTCGTAGGAAAAATGTTTTGGGATTGATGTAGAGAGGCTGCCCACAAGAGGCGATGCGCTAATTTCATGTAACTCTGTATAATAAAACAAATAAACACATTCATTTATAGTTGTTAGAACCAACCTTGACCTTAACGGTCAATAATTGTATTGTAATTTATGTTTCCTGCATGTGGTTCCGGGTCTCTTTGGAAAAATATCTGCCCTGCCAGACACTTTGCAAAAAGCAAAAGACTGACCACACGATTGGTCACTACTATAATTGTAATTAGTAGTGTCGTACAGTTCTACAAAGTCTCAACACGGTTTAGCACCACCGCCTTGGTATTTCAGTTTGCAGATTAGGTTAGCTGGTGAACTTATACGCGTACATCACGCGGATGGTGGGGCAAGATTTGCATCTTTGGCCTCCTTAGGTGATTTACTCAAGTCATTTTATGTCAGACAAAAAACAGGCTGACGGTTCTCCTGGTGGTAAGAGATAATCACCGCCTATACAAATCTACAAAACGAAATATATTGCAGATGCGTTGCTGTATTGAGTCTGGGGTGTTAAGCCTCATGTGAAAGTATACCTGCTACCTTACCCTTCAACCGGAACATGGCAATGACATACACTGTCATTATGGCGGCAGGAATAGGCAAGGCAAGGTGGTATAGAACATGGGTGAGATATCACTGAACTAGTCGTGCACAACAATACGATTACTTATCCTGTGATATAAAAAAAATGTTTAATGCGATGAATGATGATGAAATACAATTGAGTTTTATTTTTAAGGTTTGGACGAAAAAAACCTTTGTTGGTAGCTGTCGTGCTGCAAGTTTCAATGGGTATTTTTGCAGCTTACGTACCCGAATATTGGACATTTACGTTTGTACGATTCCTAATTGGTTTTTCCGTTGGAGGAACCATGGTTACTACCTTCGTGATAGTTATGGAATTTGTTGGAACTCAATATCGTGATTTGATATCTGCGGTGTATCAAGTTCCATTTAATTTAGGGCACTTGTTACTGCCAGTATTTGGATATTTTTTCAGAGATTTTAGACACTTCCAACTGTCGATATCTATACCGACTATTGTAATGTTGTCGTATTTCTTTTTGGTACCTGACACCCCACGATGGTTAATAGCAGTGAAGAGGGAAAATGAAGCGATACGTATTTTAGAACACGTTGCAAAAATGTAAGTATTTTATATATACATCTAAATTTTGTAAAAAAATGGTTTTTAGCATTAATATGGATCTCATGATTCTTTTTAAAAGGAAAACTTCGGCGTAAGCTATGTTTAAGCCAGTAACCGTTTTCCTTTCGTTAAACAATACTAATCCTTATTGATAATAACAATGTTACCGATTGCTATTCAACAAGTAATTAATAATGATTGTAGTAGATAACTACAAAAAAGCCAGACAAAATTCCTAATTTTAAAATAATTATGTTATATATGTATAAACGCCTTCTTAGTCGAGTGGTTAGCGAACCTGACTACTCTATCGACGGGGACCGGGGTCGATTCCCGACAGGGAAAAAGCGTTTACGTAATGAACGTAGATGTTTGTATTTCTGGATTCGAGTGTCTATTAAAAGTACCTATTTGAGTATTTATACAGGGTTATTTGAAATAAGTGCATTACCTCTTGCAGGAAGCCTCTCTACATCAATCCCAACAACATTTATTCTACGACTTTTTACAGATCTTGATAAATAACACAAAAAAAAGAAGTAAAGAAATGTTAGCTCTCTCTGTTATTTATTTACTCTGTGTTTTAGGTGTGCCCGAACGCTGTGACAAGACCCGGGCGCTCAACATCTCACCGCCCGCATTAACAGAGTAAATGCCAGTGTGATACAAACAATAAATTTTGTATGCAAAACCTTAAATTTTAAAAACTATCCATTTTAAAAAGTCGTAGAATAAATGTAGTTGGGATTGATGTAGAGAGGCTACCTGCAAGAGTTGATGCGCTAAATTCAATTAACTCTGTATATGTATTTCTATGCAGTTAGTGTCGTTGACTAACTCCCATATCACAAGAAAATAATTTACAAACTTTCGGGTTAGATGAATTCGTGTAATTTGATGATTGTTATGTTGTATATGTTAATAATGTTCTGAAAACGGAGGTCACTGGTTCACACCCGAAAAAACTTCGAAATTTTTCATTTCAAAACAAAATGTGTTTTTAAATTTAATATTTTTAATGATTAGTTGAAACATACATAAAGGGATATACAGACGTTAAACATTTTTATAAATTTTTACTCCCATTTACAGGCACCGGGAAATTATCTCATAGACAGTGTAGTGTAATGTTGACTTAGTTCTGGTTAATTCTTTCTTCCTGTAACTTACATGATTAATTTTAATATTCCGAATGTTGTTTACAACCCAATGGCGTAATTTATATTCTAATATATTTATAAGTTATTAAAAGTTTTAGTGAATGTGTTAATTCTTTGTGGCTGCTAGATTGATTGACGGCAATTGCTAAATTGATTCATGGAATGGACTGCTATAAAAGACAATATCCTGAAGAGAAAAATACTATAAATTGAAAAAACTATTTTTTTCAGTCCTATGGCACATTGAGCATCGATATTGGCAAGTTGTAGCGTATTGTAACGTAGTAGTGAAGGGAATAGGCAAAGGAGCGTATACTTACTTGGGTCTAACACTCTATAATAGACATTAATGATAGACATGTGATGACAGTACTTAAAAATCACAGGTATTAAATACTTTGGGAAGTGAATAGTGCAATTCTAAAAGTATATTAGATTTGATATTTAAAGACTGAATTATTGTTTCATTAAAATATCTATTAACAGTATACGGGCCATCTGCGATGTTATTTGAAACGCAACACTGCACACTACGTCATACCTTTGTCAGCCACAAGGGACAGATTGCTACAGTCAATGGCGATGGGAATATTATTTGGTATAGATCTATCATTTCTTATCGAAATGTGGCTTATAGCTTTTGGCACAAAATACAAAACTATTTTTCATAAATGCATAATAATAGGATTAAATTAAATTTAGTATATTGCAAAATAATATTTATTTAGGCTAAAGCACCTGCTATATCATGTTATGTCGTTACAACTCTTAAACTGAATTGTTGTCAACTCTTGTTGAAGTGGTTGAGAGACTGTGAGAGATTGCAATAAACGTCATTATTATTTCGTTTAATTAAATTAATTTGGCCAGAAATAATCCACCCTAGTTGCTTTTCTTGCAAGTTAGGTAATCTAATCTGGTCTATTTTGACTAATTCCCAAAATTTGTCTGCGCCTATTAATAACACTTGTTAAGATGATATTGAAATTATTGACATGGATTTTAAATGTTATTTCTTTACAGAAACAATCGACCAACGGAAAACATACGTAAAGATGTTGAAGCTTATCAACAGTCGATACAAAAATACCAGTTGAAAAAACGAAATATTTTGGATCTGTTTCGTACACCGAATCTACGAAAGAATATATTGGCAATGTCATTCAATTGGTTAACATGCAGCTACTGCTTCTACGGCGTATCTCAGTATGTAGGTCAGTTGAGCGGAAACGTGTTTGTTAATGTGGCGTCAAGTGCTAGCGTTACTTTACTCGGAACACTTATTTCAATACCGTTAATGAAAGTCATTGGTCGAAAGACCATTTTAATAATATTTAATTCAATATGTGGTATTTGCTTAATAATATTATCATTTATACCCGAAGGTATTGGTTCAGTTATATGTGCCTGTATAGGTGTAGTATCTAGTTTTATTGTATTTGTACTAGTTTATTTATATTGTACAGAATTATTTCCAACTGTAGTACGCAATGCTGCCATTGGTTTTTCCTCTATGATGGCTCGCGTTGGTTCTATGATAGCTCCATTTGTAATAGGTTTGAGAGATACTGCATTGTGGTTGCCTCCTTTGGTTTTTGCCGTGTTTCCAATTCTTGCAGCTGGTATATCATTTCTTTTACCAGAAACAAAAGGCTGTGAATTAATGACGACAATCGAAGAAGGAGAAGCATTTGGTAAAAAAACGAATAATTAAACTAAGCGATGATCTCTAATGTTGTGGATAATTAAAATAATTAAATTTTAACATTGCGAGCAAATTAAATAAGATTGGTTTGATCAATGACCATTGCTGAATATCTATATTACAGAGCCTTTCAGTATGTCAAAAAGAATAATTTGAGAATTTAAAAGTCAATGACTTTTGTAATGTCAATATTTTTGTAATTGGTACTTAGCGTAACTAAGTGCAAAATAAAATTGAAAATCTTTTGGACTATAATAGTACTAATATATTGATGTTAATTTTATTTAAAAGTTTATACAAAAATAAATGTATGAAATAGTAGATTTGTGTTTATAAGTTAGTTAAAAAATAATGTCATTCCTCTTTCACATTTACATAATTTTATGGTAATTTCTAGAATAAAAATTATCTATTTTTTAAATAAATCAAACAGATAAATCGTTAGAAAATCTAAATGTTATGTATGCAGACTCAAAATGTATTATGTAATTAGAAAAAAGCGAATCTTGTCAAGGGCTCTCTTTTGCCAAATATATTTCATAAAACCTATATTATCTACGCACTTTATTATTGTGCCAGTAATTAAAATAAATAATTATTAATTATTAACACAGTTCTATTGTGAATACAATGAATTATAATAATATTAAAAAGAAGAAAGTAGTGTCTTTCATTTTGTACTTTAAACACGAGCATTTTAAAAATTTTCATAGAAAAAAAATTAATCTTTACGTCAATGAAAGAAATAGGCTACAGGATCTCTTACTTAATGCTGATGTACAACCCTTTTCAGCTATAAATACAATGCTAGAAACTGTTAAACAACCAAAAATGCCAATTCCTTTATTTGTAATATTTTCAAATTTATACATATTTTACAAATATTTATTTGTTATTTGTAATAAGTATTTTTGATTAATAACAAACCATTTTAACAAGAAATCTGTTTTTTACTTTGTTGTTTACTTGTTGATTTAAAGACATAAATACTAACCTTGAGTAGAGAGCCTTATTTAGCAAATATGCAGATTGCTGTTCCAAAGGAACCAAAGCTCTTTAAAAGGAAGGAGATAACCAAGACCTATAGATACCAAAGATGCTATGGTGCGTTGTTATTTATGAGTTTACCGGCTACCTTACCTATCCAACCGGAACACGACAATGACAAGCAAATAGACGACGAAACCGAACCACGTAATCGCACTGGCGACATATATATCTCCGTGTTGATTCGAGCCTTTTAGAGCCGAGTAAATATGACCGTTTCAAATTATCACTCAAAGTTTAAATGGCTTTCTGTTCGTCTCCGCAGCAGTCCTCGTATACTTACTTTATTATATAATACGATTAACAAATCTTCTCCGCCTTACCTGCGTAAATGTTTCAATGTAGCTCCCCCAGCAGTCGATCAAATTGGCAAAGTAATATTATTAAATACTTTTCAATTCCGTAGTATGATAATGATTTTTTTTTGGTTAATATTTTACAATATTAGTGACAAACTATGGAACGAGCTACCCATACATACATATACAAGATTGTAAGTATTCTATTAAACAAAAGTTCAAACAAGGTCGTCTGTCATATAGATGGTATGTAATTATTCCTCTTAATTCCTCTAAAATTCTTGCATAAGCAATAATGTCAGTCAGTTTATTTGATCTCTTAGTATGTATCCACAGAATTAATATCGAGAATAATTTATTTACATTAAACTTTATGTTACATAGTTAATAAACTCTAAAGTATGCTTACTAGCTTTATTATATTCATTAACAACTGTCCTTGTAGACATTTTGCTGGAAGAGATCTCCTGATAAAACGCCGCATATATAAATTTTATTATAATATTTTGTTTTGTTCATAAAGAGTTAAATAAATAAATTATAGTTTATTGAAATTATAAATAAACGATGCAGTGTTTCTTATCCTTTTTTAAAAATAAAAGAATGTCACTGTGACAAGACGAATTTTTAATAAACAAAAACGACTCAGTCGATAGATTTTACTTAAGATTTTTTAAGAATCGGCAAAGGATTTTTCAGATTATTTGGACAATGTTCAGCATCTGTTACATTCAATTATTTTTAAAGGGAGGACAATTATTAATCTCTATTATATTATCCTTAACGTGACATTCAAATGATTTAGATTCTACAAACATTGGTATACCTATCAACGAAAATAGTTACAAAAATGAGGCGAAATAATGTTTTCGTTCGTAAAACACTCTCTAATATTTCGTATATTCGCAAGGGATAATTAAAACGAACAAGTTTTGACTTTTATAAGAAAATCGGGTGTAAAAAAATAAGCTCTTTTATTTTCATAACGTATCAATTTCAAAAAGAAACGAAGAAAATACGAGACTAAGGTACCAACATATTCTAACATTATTTACTTATATATCCAAATAGAAAAATACGCAACAAGTAAAAATGGGTTCTGAGACTTTCTTAGAGTACGTTGCGTTATAATATGCAACATACTCGAAGAAGCCATATTAGAGTCTCAGTGAGACTATCTATGAGCTCATGAAATCGCATATTACGTGTAAAACACGTTAAACCGTACAAAACTATAAACATGCAAGAATAAAACGGATATTACTCGATACCTTTGTGATACCTAATGCTAATAGAAATAATTATATTGTTCCTAATTTTCATGTCGCTGTCTCTTTTATACTCGTAGTTTATATTTGTTGTTTTAATCAACGAGTGTTGATGGAAATTGGTACCTCACCGAGCGAGTAAGAGAGCCAAAATAAGCGTGTTAAAAATAGAGCCAACTCTAGAGCACATCCTCTGAGCACAACTGGAGAGATGCTATCAGGTCTGTTGGAAATGGATGTCTAAGAAAAAAGTGAACAGGAGATTTGGAACTTAAATCGGGAATTTAAGTTCCGGCATGGAACTACAATTATTCACCACCAGTTGGAAGAGTGTTTGAATAAATTACGATCGGGCGTTATGGGAAGACAGGGAGTGGACTCGATAATTCTGAAATCCGGTAATTTGATCTACCACCGAGAAGATGATGCCTTGTCCAAAGGCTTGTATCGCGTTTATCGTCCGGAGGTCACACACGTGGCGATCGGAAGTGTGTTGTCAAGGGTGGCATACCTGATACTCAGAATATACAAACGGTGTTCACTGAAGGTCATAAAGGTCTATGCTCCGACTTCGACGCATTCTGATGATGAGGAGGAGGCAATGTACTGGACTAATGGACATCTCAAAGGCCATCCAGACATCCAAAACATATTACGCGGTGGGGATGGGCAACTACAACGTGAAACTGGGCATGAAAGATGACGACGAGCAGAAGGTACAACAATTTGGTGTTGGTAGGTGATATCCCAGGGACCAATATTTGGCTGAATTTCACATATTCAATGATGATTATTAGGCTGAAAACTGGTAGCAATCACCGGATAGTAAGAGGCCCATTGAATATCAACACAAGAATTGAACGGTCACGGCTGATGAAGTCTACGCTCCGTCCGACTTCAGTCCAATGCCGAAACCCCGAAAACTTCCAGCATCCAGCAAACGTGATGAAATGCAGTTGCAGTCTTCAGTTCAGTCTTCAGTATGCAAACATATAGGGAGTTAAACAGACAAGTCTCCAAGGCGTTGAGGATAGACCTTCATTACTACGCATATTAAGGATACCATCGAGCAAAACAACGGCTCCAAAGTATTCGCTAGGGATTTGTCTGCTGAGCAGAACCAGTTGTTGAAACTGAAGACCGAAGAGGGCACCGTAATTTCATCCAAGGCTGTAATTTTGAGAGAGGTTGAGAATTTCTATGGACAGCTGTACAATGCAAGACCACCGCTGTTAGTTTGGCTAAAGATCCCAGAGCCAAAATTACCCGACATTACACCGAAGACATCCTGGACGTCGGCCTGTACGAGATTCGAATGGCTCTGAAACAGTTGAAAAACAGGAGGGGACGACGGAATTACGGCTGAGCTTCTGAGAGCAGGTAGAACACCTGTACTTAAGGTCTTCCGAAATTCCGTCATCCTCGAAGGTAGTTCGACGACTTTCAACCTCTCGAACAAGACGAGTTCCTGCTTTAAGCTGATGATGCTTTACCACTGTAGACCACATTCACACGCTGCGCCAGATTAAACAGACGGCCTTTATGTCTAGCGTTTGTGGACTATGAAAAAGTCTTTGATTCGGTTGAGACATGGGCAGTGCTCCAGTCATTACAGCGGTGCCGCATCGATCAGAGCTCGAAACCGATCCGGTTGCAGAAAGACAGGGCCATCTCTCCGAAGCTGTTCATTATTACACTGGAAGATGTATTTAAGCTTCTGGACTGGAAAAGACTCGGCGTCAACATCAATGGCGAATACATCACTCATCTTCGATTTGCAGATAACATCGTGGTTATGGCGAAGTCGCTGGAGGAAGTGAGCAAGATGCTCGAAGTCCTAGATAGTTTTTCCCAACAGGGTGTATGAAGATGAACTTAAACAAAGCCAAAGTCATGTTTAACGTTCATGTTACACCTATGCCGGTTCAAGTGGGAAATTCAATTCTTGAAGTTGTTGATCACATACTGATTAACAACTTCAAGAAACAGTACGTGTACCTAGGAAAAACTAACCAGCTAGGTAAATCCAACTTCAAGAAAGATGTCGATCGCCCAATATGAATTGGATTGGCAACGTTCGGGTAATTAAAGAAGATTTTCTCGTCCAAAATAATGCAGTGCCTAAAGTCATAAGTCTTCGACCAATGTGTACCTATTACCGGTCACATATGGAAGTGAAACATGGCCGCTAAATGTATGCCTCATGAACAAGCTGGCGGTCACTAAGCGTGCTATGGAGAGAGCTATGTTCGGTGAAAGTTGGCCAGAAGAACGAGCCCAGAAGATCCACCTATTTCTTTGTAAAATGTGCCAGAGAGTCATCGTCTCTGTACAAGGATGAAAGAGGAGGCTGAAATAATCCCCTAAGACAGCCCCGGTGAGAGACGAGAAAGCACGTGTTCACGAAGGAAGGCGAACAAATCTGTCACCATTTCTGCCAAGGTGTTTAGATTTTGCTTTGTCGATAACTCTTTTGAAGGACCTTGAGGCAGAATTGTACTCATATCTTAACACCCTGGTTTTTTAATCACTAAATGCTGACGCGACTGTCCAAGCCTGGTAGCATATCTGATGTAGGTGTGAAGCCGTTTTGCAGTAGAAAAGCAAAATGGCAGCCGAAATATTAGCTATCGGCCTTACGCTCTTGAATATGCCAAATCAAAATAAAAGGCACATATTAAATGATTAGAAAGGGATTTTTAAAGGCAATCTGATGATATTCTTAAACCTCTTTATGAAAGAGCGAACTCGTGCCAAGAACGCAAAAAGATGAAGTCGTCCGAACTAACCAAACACGCGACCGGTACGGTAATTAAAAAATTTTACACATATGTAATTTCAAGAGGTCATAAATTGTCTCGCTAAGACTCTCATATGGGCCTGGCCAAGTGCCGTATTATAATGCGACATACTCTAAGGAAGATGGTAGCATTTTCAAGATTTGCGTATTTTTCTATATGGATATATAGATAATCATATGATTACCTTGGAACATTGTCTTCTCAAATTGCCAAAAGCAGCAAAATGTTCTGTGATATTATATTATTATTTATTACACTAACACTTAAATGATACAATTTTAATTACATTACATTTGGATATTACACTAACTTACTTTAACCTAACGCTACCTATACGGACCTTACGCTAACACGTATTATTCTTTTGAATTCTAGTGGAATTTGAGATGACAAAATTTGTCATAATAGAAAAGATGCATTATTATCCTATAATTATACGAAAATAAGTGATCATAAAATAATTACAATACTTTTTGTAATTCATCGATGTATATTTGTTTATCTCAATGTAATTGATTTTCTGAAAAATATAATTACATAAAAATACATTCTTGTTTATTTTGTAGGATTTACTGATTTTTTTGTGGCCAGTAATGTGCGTACTATACCAGAGAAATTAAAACATTTTTTGCGTTCTATTAAATTTTCAACGAGTACACTTTTAATTAATTATAACGTAAGCGTACATTATTTTACCGAGAAATCAATTGAATAGGTAATAAACAAAGCAAACAAATTATTAGGTATGCTATGAGGTAGGCAGAATGTAGTTTCGAAATGAACACTTCTTTAGCATCGTTGTGATTTGAAAGTCGATGAAACGAAAAAAGAAAGTAAAAAGAGACAGAAATTTAACAGAGTGTGTATGTGTGTGTCTTTGTCTCTGATCTGACTGGCGATATGACAGTCTATCTGACGATTTGACAATCTGGGGTCAAATTGTCGTCAAATCAAAAAAAGTCCGATCATCAAATCATCAGGAAGATCGTCAAATCGTCAGGCAGATGGTCAAATATGATCATTACTAAAATCTACAATTATTATCTTCTTCCGGAAATTTTACATTCGTCTCATTAACTTGAAGCCAAAATTATTGAAGAGGAAACGTTTCAGAGCAGTAGAGATACAATACAATTACAGTCATATAACAGAAAAGAACGCTAGCACAGCCTACAGCTGTAGATCCTGTGGATTCAGGAACAAAAGCAATTGGTTTTATGTTCTATATGCTTATACAGAACATAAAACGTTCAAAGTAATTACTAAAGATTTTCGAAACATTAATTTGAGAAGTGGCAATACTAATATGCAGCCACACAAACAAACCGTACCACTTGCTGCAACATTTACAAAAATATCACCAGTCAAGTGGCCAATGTAATGAAAAATTCCATAATAGCAATAACTAGACGTAAACCAAGCAAAGGACATTACTAATACGTTTCGTCTCATTCGTGGGTAGTATAACAAATCAATAATACTTCCTTTATTCTGCGTGACACTTGACCATTGTATCAATTCAATTTCTTGTTGGTTATTAATCGGCGGAAGATTATTTCTGTAAACCAATCAATGCTCTTAATTCTATTTTATAGAGTAAAAAGTTATTTAAATAACGGTTGCATCTATCAATACGGTACGGTACGGTACGGATACGGTGAATACTGTACGAATAATTTATAATGATTCGTCCGGATACTGTGGATAAAGTGGATTTGTATAAATCGTCCGTATTCAAACGGACACATCATTTTATATAATAACACTTTTTCTAGGTTTAAGACCTAAAATGTAACAAGTGTAAAAGGGCCCTAGTCGACAGAGGACTCCTTTCTCTAGGTGTGTGAACTAAAGACAATCTAACTAACCAAAGTCATTGAAAATAGATGCATATGATAATTCATGGCACTAAAACATAAAAATATAATATTTTAATATAAAAAATACAATTAAAAAATTAAAAAGTTTTTGTTTTATTTAAAAAGTTGATATACTCGTACAAATAATTATTAATTATTCATACAGTAAGTACCCGTACAAATAGTCCTTACGTTAAATAATATAACAAAGTGGTTGTATTAATACAAATATAATGTAAGTTTGAACTGCTCTGTTTTCATAAACTGTCATGTAACAAATTAATTATTCTCCGTGTTGATCTGGGCCCAATTCGAAAATTAGATCAGCCTTACTACTATTTGCTAGGCATCTCGTTAAAGTCGAGAAAAGACAAATACGTATTACAAACATCGTAACTTCTAACTAGGTGGCAAAGTTCTGCAATATTTCGTCCGGTTCTTGTTACCGCAGTATTACTTATTCCTGCCGCAATGTTCTGTTTTAGAAGATAAAGAAGCCGATGAACATCTCCAGTATCTATTGGCGATGACATTCTCTTTCCATCAGCAGAACCATTAGCTTATTTGATACCTTATCATATAAAATACAAAATTATGCAAAGAGTGGAATTGATATAAAAATATTTTGGATAACATTAAAAATATACTCACATTTTTGCAACTCTGGCTAATAGTTCAATAGCCTAGGTGATTCTGGCAACATGCATATGTAAATTAATAAAAGAATATTTATAATAGAAATACTTATTTGAAAAATTACATAGTCCCGTATGTAATACCCAAAAAGAGCCAAAAGGATATGCCCTATTGTATATGGGACGTGGAATAGAGTTGAAATGAGGTCTCTGTATTTTAAACCAGTGTATTCCATTATGAGCACAAATCCCACAACCATAACCCCTCCAACGGAGATACCAAGAATTGCTCTTATAAACGTAAAACTCCAGTAATCAGGCATAAAGGCAACTATGATTCCAGTGAATACTTCTAATATAACTGCCACAATAAGCGTGTTTTTACGGCCATATCTAAAAAAAGAAATACAACAACATATATAATTCCTCTTTTATTCTCTCTACTTACCTATACCACAAAAGGGGTACATACAGAGCAACTAGAATAATTTACAGACCAGAATAAAATACAGGTAAACCTTTTAATGTTCTTTATATAGTTATAATCGTTATGGATTGTCTACCAAACGTTTGTCAGGTATAGTTTTTTTCTACAAAAGAAAACATTAATTACTCGAATCTCAATTAGACTTGATTGCTCTCAAGGAGATGACCGGTTGCTTAAAACCTTAGATTTTGCACATAATTTGACTGAGATAGCGTCGTGATAGAAAAATATTACACAAAGATTAACAAACTTAAATAAACTAAAAACTCTTTAGCTTTATTTTACTATTTAGCTTTTACCTGTGACTTTATTCGCATGACTGAAAAATAATAATACATTTCGCTCAGCCTGATAAAAAGTACTCTTTACATAGTATTTATATCATAGGCTAGCAAACAAACAGATGGCTGTTTTGATGAAAAGATTAACTCTTTATCCAGCCATCGCTTATAGACACCAAAGATCTCAATGGCGCATTGCTACACGGCAACGTCACATACATATTTAAGTTTATTCATAAATATAAATAAAAATGAACCGCTAAATGTATTGCTAAGCAAAGCTTAAAAACAGCTAGACCATTTTGGCTACTTTTTTTTAAATAGTAGTAGAAATCCAAGAAAGGTTTTTGTGGAGAGAAATATGGAAAAATTACAAGGAAAACAATAAATAAACATTTTTTTTCTACAGAGTCAACGACCACATATGGTGGATGTATAGAGTCTATGCAAAACTGTCAATATTTGACGTTTTTAAATTTGTTCTAAGGTTGCTGACAAACTTGAGCATTCACTTGTAATGAGTTCTTGCGTGCATTTTATTGAGCATTTTATAGAGCATTTTAGCGAATTAAAAGGATTTATTAATTTTGTTTCTAAATTTTTGTCGAGCCGAGCTTCTGTCATTGTCGACTAGAGCGTTCGCTAGACAGATCATGAAAATGTTCGTAGCAATATTTGGCTTTATACTCAGCTCTGTTCGCTGTACATTTCGACAGAATTTAAAAACGGCAATTATTCGATGTTCTTGTAATAACAAGTGAATGCTCAAGTCTATCAACACCATAAGATGAAGAATATGACACTATCTGATCAGATCAAAATAGTATTTTATGTCAATCAACCGCATGCAACTCTTTAAGTTGCAAATGAAATCATGCTATGGAGAACTGTTATCATATTTGTGTAGGGATTACATAATACGAGCTTACTCTCTTTCGACCGCATTTGGCACTAAGTATATTAGTAAGTATAGCATGGTTTGAATTACCATCGACGACCGAGCTTTGAGACTTTCACTTTGCGAACAAATAAATATTTTCTCTGCACCTTCTTCCGCACTTATCATAGGAAGAGCTGTTTCAAATTTAACTCCAATCACTTAATCAGCGGACAAAATGCCCAAACAAGAAATTTCACATTCGTCATCTTGTTATCTGAAATACTCTTTGCCTACACAATAACTCTGTGAAACCAAACTCGCGCTGAAAGCTATTTTTTAAAACCTTAAGAAAAGCGTTCGCG
>DWSZ010000002.1:0-19380 GCA_018237265.1 Emesis lacrines
TTTATAAAATGGGGTACGAGATTTTTGCTTCACGTTTTCATATTAAAATAATAAAACAAAAAAAATAAAAAAATGAGTAGAAATAGTGAGTCAGTAAGTGACTCGCCAAGTCTACTCGAATTTTATTCTTAAAGGAGGAACGAAGAAATTTTATTCTTGAAATAAAGTATTTCGTTTTTACACCTACACCAATTATATACATAGATAAAAGTTTTGTAAACTTCTCCAAATAAACGTTAACTGTGCCAATAAATTTTAATAAATTCCGCGTACGCATTATTTTCATAAAAGGGGGTACAAAGTTTTCGCTCCATGTATTTATATTATTATAATAAAACGAGCAAATCTTCCAGTATAAAGTTGCTTATTTAACTGAGATATAATATTTGGATAGCGTACCCTGATGGCAGAGCCGGGGCGCCCTGCGGCTGACCTCTGCCCTAATACAAGTACATGTCCCATCGTTATTTTTATTCGTTTTATTATTTTCATTACGGTGTCTTCCTAAATAAGACGTTGGCCTTATTTTAAAAATGTTGACCATAAAATTAATTTGTGGCTTTAAACTATCACAAAATAGTCATATATTCCTTTCTAATACCAATGGTATTTATTTATTGTCATAATCTATCTAAATATATAAAACTCAAAGGTGACTGACTGACTGATTGACATAGTGATCTATCAACGCACAGCCCAAACCACTGGACGGATCGGGCTGAAATTTGGCATGCAGGTAAATGTTATGACCGAGGCATCCGCTAAGAAAGGATATTGATAAATTCTACCCCTAAAATAAGGGATGAAATTTTTATATGAAACTTTGTCAATTTTTCCCGATTGGGTTGATAGTTTCTTCATAATCACGCAGACAAAGTCGCGAGCAATAGCTAGTCATATATCGGCATAAGATTTTACATCCTAGTCACACGGCTATCCGTATGTCAAGGTTGTAAAACAAGAAGCAACGCACCATTAACATGTTTGATGTTACAGGCGATAGTTTTTTATTTCCATTAGGAGAGCCATTAGTTTGTTTGCTATCCTGTAACATGTAAAAAAGTTTCATCTAACACACTGTTTTAAGGGAACACCGATATTTTTGCGCTAATTAATATTAGGCATACTATGCGCTTTGTGTATGTGTGCGTGAGGAAATCACCACCATGTGCGTATGATCATACTATTATGCGACATATTACGCGATTCATGTGAGCGATGAGCGTTTTTTTATCGTCTGCCTCTTCTTTTTTTAATTTATTTACTTTGTTTCCCATTTTAATTGGAATGAACAAAAAATTCGTCGACACATTTTTAAGCCGTGCATAAGTGCAAATGATACAGCCTCCACGTCCGATGGCCAAAGCAGAACTAATGCGGTTAAAGGGAACGCGTGATAGCTTTGGCTAAGATAGGCTTTAAGATAGGATTAAGTGTTTTACATTTAAACATAAAACGTGTGTATGTTATAAAATACATGTAGTTTTACTGTCATTTTAAAAGCGATGACGTCTAGATTGGCGGTGTAAATGTATCTAACTTCAGATACGCGGATGATACCACACTTTTTGCAACATCTGAAGCTGAAATGGGGAAATTGCTTCAGCGTCTGGAGATTGTTGCTTGAAAATGGGACTTTCGATTAACAAAACCAAAGCCAAGCTTATGGTCGTTGACCGTATTGTATACAGTTCAACGCTCCGATCTCCTGCAGAAAATGAAACCGTTGACCAATTCTAATATCTTGGGTCCGTAACAACATACAAAAGCTGTTGTGAACCGGAAAAACGAAGACGTATTGGCATGGCAAAGACAGCAATGACTCAACTATGTAAAGTATGGAAAGACAGGAATATCAAAAACAATATTACACCTAGTACGCCCCCTTGTATAATCCATAGCTCTCTTTGGTGTCGAGACATGGAAATTTAATGTCGGATCTTACACTAAATATTTTGTAAAGTAATAAATATTAATTTAAAAATTTAAAAAGGTTAGTGTATTATGTGTTTTTTTTTTCAGTATAAATTTCAGGGGTTTTCAAAAAGATAGACGATTGTTAATTAACAAAATTTTACTTGACTCGTGTCTTCATCGAAGCATTTAAGTAACTTCAGTTATTTACTACATTTCAATTTGATAATTTATAAATTTTAATATCTTCAAAAAAATGTGATCTCTGGTGTAACCTTTCTTCCGAATTTTACCTTTAATTCTCACTTTAATTGAGTTACCACACACTTGTATTATGAAATTATGTCGTTAATATTGTCACTACGTGTAATCAATTATTATTTTGCTCTCCTGGTAGTATGCCCTCATCGTCAAGCCTTGTATATACCTAATATTTAGAACAGATTTATGACAATAGCTTTACACCGTGATTAACACCCGACACCATTGCCTAATATGTAAAGTTTCACAATAATTCATTGTTTTCTTTTTGAATCTAGTTTTAAGACCACACTCTCTGTACAACTGTCGTACCTTACATATTAAATATATAAAATTCTTACTATCCGATCCGATTTATTTCACTATCTATCAATAGTATACCAGCACCTTATCCCGCGAACCGTTACATTGGTGACACCGACGTGATCTCCGTGAGTGCATATCTCATTCGGCTTTCCACAAGCAGGTTCCACCGTTTTGAGATTGGAAAACCAAGAATCTTTTCGCTCGCAAGAACGGCAGCCAACCGAAATATCAGCAGTGAGAGACAGACAGACAGACAGTTTATCTAGACTTCCTGAATTTTGGTGCGATGATCAACTTCGTCTATAGTTCGTGCAGTGCGAAGCAGTATTTACCCCGCAGAAGATAAGTGACGAGGCAAAATTCAACCTGATGGTGACAAAACTCGGAAAGGACGTCATCAAACAAGTGAGTGAGATTTTGTTAAAACCGCCGAAAAACAGGAAATACGAAGCTTTAAAAACCAGGTTATTAACAGTATAGGAGGAATCAGAAAACCGACAGTTACAAAAATTGCTTAGTGAAATCAACCTTGGAGATTAGAAACCATCACAGCTACTGCGACATGTGCGTGATCTAACCAGGGAAAAATACCGGACGATACCTTAGGCATGATGTGGCAAATCATGTGTAGATCCATCAAATGTGGATACAGTGTTAGAAAATACACGACCCCTGCAGCTATCAGAAATTTCAACCCCCAAACCAGCCTTGGCAAGCAATGAGATCGCCCTACTTCAAGCACAAATTGCGCAATTAAGCTTGCACCATCATCAGCGCTTTCGCCATAAAGGTAAGAAGTGTACAGAGCCGTGCAAATGGAACAAAATTAATATCAAGACTTCGGAAAACTAAATAGGGTGCAGTCAGCGGCGTATGCCTGCACCATCTCCCCTTCACATCGCCTACGCGTGACCGACTTAAATAGTGGTCTCCGTTTTTTGGTTGATACGGTAGCCAACGTGTCTGTCTTACCCACAAAAAAGAAGTCTTTTTCAAGCAATAACAGTGAATTTTTCAAATTATACACAACCAACGGTACTGAAATTTGCACATATAGAACCAAAAGCATCGTGTTAAATTTGGAATTACGAAGACCATATCCCTGGACTTTTATTTTAGCAGATGTGCAGCAACCTATTTTAGGAGTAGATTTTTTAAACCATCACAAACTTTTGGTTTAAATTTTGTATTTAATTTCATTGATGATATAATCCTTGCCTCAGGTCAGAAGCGGAGCACCAAGAATACCTTAGAATAATTTTCGAACGCTTGAGTAGATACGAAGGGACTATCAATTTCGCAAAATGCGACTTAGGAAAGCCAGAGGTCGAGTTTTTGGAATATCTAGTGTCCACTGAAGGTATTAAACCACCGTAAAGAAAGTCAAAGCTATTTCGGATTTCCCCGAGCCAAACACCATTGAATAACTAAGACGTTTTCTAGGGATGTTAAACTTTTATAGAAGACACCTGCCACACGCCTCCCAAGATCAAGCTATCTTAAAAAGTTATCTTCATAATACAAAAAAAGTTTGGACTGAGCAAGCTAGAGAAGAAGTGAAGTACTTCGACTGTAACGTCAGCTTTAATTGGTTAAAGGTGGTTATTGTTGTAGGTAAAAGTGGACGTTATTTTACCTATTTATTAATGTCAATACATAAAATAACAAATCCTGCGCTTATCTTAAAAATATTTTAAACAAAGAAATTAATTCCAGTATTTTTTTTTTGTTTAAAATATTTCAATAAATATTTATTTAAGAATCGCTTACCGTGATGAGGTGATGACTATCTAGACCACGCAAAACTTAATGGACATGAAAAGTCTGAGCAGAAAATAATATAACCATTAAACAAGAAATGAAATTGACAAAAAGTCTTTAAATTATTTATAACAAAGTGCATGTTACTGAATAAACACAATTAATTTGAATAATATATTTTTAAATTACAATGACACACGTCAATTTATTCATTTTAGGTAAGTATGAAGTTAATATACAGGTTGTAAAGAATGGCGTAACGCAAACTACGGTTGTCGATTATACAAGGTTAAAGTAAATTAGCGCATCACCTTTTGCAAGCAGCCCCTTTACATCAATCCCAACAACATTTGTTCTACTTTATACAAATCTTGATAAATAACCCAAAAAAAAAGAAACGAAAACATTTTTGCTCTCTTTGTTATTTATTACTCTGTGTTTTGGGCGCGCCCGAGCGTCGTAACAATGCTCAAGTGGCCTTATTTCGTGGCCTGCGTTCACAGAGTAAGTTCTAGTTCAGAGACAAACAATAAATGTTGTATGGTAAAATTTAAATATTTAAAACCTAATAATTTTAAAAAGTCGTAGAACAAATGTTGTTAGGATTGATGTAGAGAGGTTGCTTACAAGAGGTGATCCGCTAATTTCAATTAACCCTGTATACATATAAGGCTCCAGAATTACATTTAAAATTTTAGTTTTAAAAAGCAATTACTGACTGAATAACCGGCTTTGGTTGGTGGAAAGGTGGTTGGGCTATGTCGTAATCGTCACGGGAGTCTACTAGATGAATTGCAGCACTTGAGTTATTGCTAGGGCTGCAACTGCTGTAGGTATTAGAGCTGGAAGAAGAACTTGAGCTAGACGAACGATGGCGCGTGATGGATTTTTGAACAGCAGTCATGATATGATATTTCTAATTTCTTTAACTTTGCCACTTCCTACAGGCGCTATCCTGGAAAATATCATACCAAATTTCTTGTTGCTGGATAGCACCACTTGAACTTTTTTCTGGACTAGTGGGCTCTGATGGAAATCTTCTATTACTTTGTTAGAAATAATCTGAAAATCAGCAGCTATCTAAAAGTAATTACTTTTATCTTTTGAAAACAAAAGAAAATTTCAGCAAAAATTACATATTAGTAACTAATTTACCTTCGCAGTTAGCAAGATAGATCATCTCCATTGGTACAAATCAATCTATGGTGATTTAGTTGTTTCAGTCTAGATTCATTAATTTTTGTGTCCGGTATACCATATTTCTGCAGAATAACATAATTTAACAAACCATAAAATTAAAAATACTATGAATCTAAAATGCACTCAGTAAAATACTCTAAAAGTGACTATTCCGTATCAATTTAAATAAAAAACATTGTATATAAGCATAATAAGCCTCGAACACAGACGCAGAGTTGCCAGCCTCTCTAAAAACTATAGGATACACTTTGGAAAATTTGGCGTAATTTAAAAAAAAAATGATTTTTTCACGTAAATAAGGGCCGCTATGACAAAACCAATCATCAAACTTAAACAATTTACACACTATAACGAACCAATAAGATATAATTTTATGTAACATCTCTATTTTTTGGGAATTTAGCCAATTTTTATGAATTAAACTCAATTATTTATCACATTTTACATCATACAAGACCTCAACTACAAATCACAAACACGAATCGCGTAACATTTGAACGGTGCGCCTTGGTCAAGTATGGACACAATATTGAATGTATCCTTGTAGTATTAAGAGTGAATGAGAATATGAGAGAGATCCATATAAAATTACCAAGTAATTACTGTCCCTGGTCTCTTTCTGTCAGCGCTAACCGATAGAGACTTTCATTTTGTGCCCTTAACATTTAAAATCACAGTTTACAAAAATCTGGATTTGATCCCTTATATTAGGTGCGATATATTTATTAAGCAAGTTATAGCCTTAAAACAATTTTAAACATTATTGATGGCCGTACTAAAACCTGAAGCATTTTACTGTAGTAATTTAAGGATCCACTGGTTTGAATTGAAAAATTATTTTTGTGTTGAGTAGTTCACTTATTGAGGAAGGTTATTGGCTTTATTTTTTATCCAACTGTGCAATAAGAAATAGTTTAAATCTCGCAAAATTAAGTCGTGGGAAAAAGCTAGCTCTTTTGTCAAGTGAAGCGATCCGATGCGTGCTGTCAAATGCATTCGTTGGGATTGCATTAATAAATTTGTGCTGAAGTTATAATATTTTCTTATTTAGGTTTCAGTGGGAACTTAACCTGGTCTTTCAAATATTTTGAAGGAGAATAAATTTACAGAAGAAAATATTCATGTATGTATTATAGATTATTGTAGCTCTTCACTTTTCTAAATATTTTTAAAGAAGCCCCGAATTAGCTTATGATTTGCACGTAGGAGATTATAAGTTATTTATAGATTATTTATATTATGAGATATATAGACAGAATTCCAGAATTTCCTTAGCAAATATAGAGTAACTTATATTTTCTTTTCTCCAGTTCATTGCCGTCAGGTAAACCCTACTGAAAGATACAATCGTACAATTATTACAACTCTTTGTCAATTAGTACGAGTAGGTAAAGATCGCCGCTCTTGGGATAAATACTTATCTAAAATTCAATACACAATGAATAATTGTTAGTACGATTAAACAAATATTAGTATATTTCCACGAGTTGTACTGCGTCATTCTTAGTTCAAGTCAGGGAATCCTTTCCATGTGGTTCATTTTACACAGAATATTCAAACCTTGATGAAGTAATTTTTCTCTCTAAGGATATTTATACAACTAATTTAGTATTTATATCACTGTTAGACGAACTATAGCAAATCGAATCAATATTAATGACGTAGTTTAGAAGAATTACGTTCAGAGTGAGACAGGAAATTATTTCAGTACTAAACTAGCACCTAAATACACTATTTGTAGAGTGGTTGAGAGACTTTATCGGTTGGTTTTGATGATTGAAGATGATAATGGGAGGATTAATAGATGGCATATAAAAGATATTAAAACAAATTATAATTCAGTCTATATTTATTAGTTATAAATATTACAAAGTATTTATTTTTGAAAGAAAATTAACTCATATAATGATGAGAGTTTCATAATGTGAAAGAATATATTTAAACGATATAAATTTCATAGATAGTTCCTTCTTATTAACTCATCTATTATATATTTTATAATTTCTAGAGCTACTAACAGTATTTTAAGTGTATTTGTTACACTAAGTATTTACTATTAAAATAACTAAAAATGATAGCTCTTAATTTGATGCTATATACTTGTGTTGCTTATAGCACACCTTAAGGCTTATGCAAACATTTAATAATTTTAATTTAGGGTTTATTTATAAGTATGAGTTATTACATAGGATTATTTTATAGGAGTAAGGATCATACAAAGTGAATTCTTAACTTCTCAAGCATGTAAGCGATGAATTTTTGTGATGAATATAACTATTTTACTACATTTAATGTGTACTGTAATCATATTCTATACTAATATTATAAATGCGAAAGTTTGGATTTTTAAATATTCAGATGTTTGGATGGATATTTGTTACTCAATCACGCCAAAAAAACTATTAGACGGATTTTGATGAAACGGCAGTGTTGCAGCTTATGTACTGGAGCATTGTACGCTACACGTCCCTTTTGCTTAATAATGTACATATTAAATAATTTAATAAATAAATCTAATAACTCAATAACCTAACAGTAAATTTTTAGATATATCATAAAATAATTGCGATCACTTTGCGCGCAAAAGTTGTTTAGCGCAAAGTGATCGCATTTATTTTATGATATAACTAAAAATTTACTGTTTTCGGAATTTTGTGTTGTAGTACAATTTAAAATCTATTTATAAGCATATACTTATTCAAATTGTTAAAATATAACTTAAATTGTTTTTAGAGTTCCGTACCTCGAAAGAAAAAAACTGAACCCTTATAGGATTACTTTGTTGTCCGTCAGTCCATCCGTCTGTCCGTTGGTCTGTCAAGCCCATTTTTCTCAGAAAGGCGTAAAGATATCAAGTTGAAATTTGTATCAATACTCGAATGTACGGTTCTTCTCAGCTGTGAAAAAATCAAACTTGTAAGTTAACACGATCAAAAGATATCACTATTTATGTCGCAAATTTTGCGATTTCAAACGGGGATCACAACCTAAAAGGTACGGGAAGTACCTAGAATTATGTAATTTAGCAAGAAGCAATGTATTTATACATTATATGTAAAGGAAAGATTCTTAAGACAGTAAATTTTTAGATACATAATAAATAAATGGGACCACTTTGCGCGCGGGAATCAAACCCTATAGGGTACTTCTTGCTTAGGGTACATGTGCGCAAGGACTTGCGCGCACAAGTGATCGCTTTTTTTTATTATGTAACTAAAAATTCGTTGTTGTTTTCGGATTTTTTCCTTTACAAATACTACAAGACATTGCTTCTTGACAAATTTCATAATTATAGGTTAACGGGAAGTATCCTATAAGTTTTGATTCCCATTTTTAAAACGCAAAAATTGAAAAATTTGCTACATAAATGGTGATATCTTATATTAGCATATCTTTAAATGAACTAAACGTTTGTACGGAACCCTTGGTATACGTCCAACTTGTACTTAACCAATTTTTCAATAAAATGGCTGAATTAACTTTGTAATTAAAAAATATAACATGTATAAATATCAGCTTCATAGTATGTATATACATATTTATTGTTTATGTCGTGGTGGTTGTCGGCAGAGTATAATTAAAATATTATTATAATTATTATATAATAGATATTTAGGCGCAATTTACATCACCGTGGAATTGAACTGAAGCGACATTTTGCAATGAAATTGTACATACCATAATGAATTCTATGTTATTGCATAACAAACAAACTAAATACGAGCACAGACAAACTAAAGCTAAAGACATAAAGTGCAATTGTATTGTATGTACAATTTCGTTTGCCCATTCATTATATACCTTTGGAAATGCACGTGAACGAAGAGGCTAAATTTTTGATAATGTGTGGGAGGGGCCTATAAAAGCTTAACTTCAAATTGACCAAGATTTGCTATGAGTATTTTCGACCATTTTGGAAAAAAATGTTGAGTTCAGCTTTTTCATAATAACTCGGTTGTCCGTTGTGATACGATGTTGATGCTATACTTTTTGTTGTTGTTTTTATGCACTACTATTAAGGTCATTTACACTTTTCACCTATTGTTCATCCTTATTGAGACATCGATCGAAAAAGCTACAAGTATCTATATTAAAAATTTAACCGACTAAAACTACCTTTCGGGTTATAATTTTTGTTTAAAAATTTACGGGACCATGCTTATTGTTGTAGGCTCATCGCGGTTGATGGCGTGGTCATCCGCTGTCGTCGCGGGGGGTCCCGCGTTGGCTGTAGCGGAAAAGGCAGGTCTGCTGTCTCGCATCGGTAGCACGGACACACAATCGCCCCAATTCACTCTCTCAATCAACTTTATTTTAGTTCTGCGCGTCCCGCGAATCTCGATCGATTCGAACACTTGGGAGTTGTAAACGATTATAACTAACATACACTCGCCGCATCATCCGTGAAAATTCTTAACAAATCAATTACGATCTAAGCTATGGTTCATATTGTACTGTTTTTCAATAAACCAGAGCGTAAGCACGCTCAGTTGCACGCCCGTTCGACTGATTAACGCGCAGCTCGTACTCGACATGCAGCCGAATACCCACCTCTCTCTCATCAACCCATCAACTGCGCCACTGTTCAGCCTGTATATCCTATCCAGTAAAAAAAATTATTAAAATCGTTCTACTCTGTAAAAAGCTATGCATGGTTAAACATCCGAAATTTTTCCCTATTTTACTAGCCTTTGAGTTAAAATTTTTGTTCAAAGATTTTATGGCATCACTCGCGGAGTATATACCCTATCTATTAAAAGAAGAATTATCAAAATCTGTCCGCTATGTAAATAGTTATGTGTGGTTAAAAAAAAATATAAATGCGCGTCGAATTGATAACCTCCTCCGCTTTTCATCGGTTGAAAAATGTTTGTAGCAAAGTTGCTTCTTGACAATTTTCTTTCTTCTTTTAACAAATATCGAAAAAAATTTTATATCAAACTTATAAAGCGTGTTTAAATCTACAATTTCGTGTTTTTATTTTTGCCTAAAATTATGAATAAAAGCGGTCTACAAAATATGTGCCTAGTTACGATTAAGCAGCTCGCACGGTTTTATCTAAACGTCAAAACGATTATGCAGGAAATTATAGCAAATCTATTATGTTTCAATCAAATGATTTACTAAAGTCTTATTTTTTTGTGTATAAAAAAAGTAGTAAACAACTAAAGGCGGTCAATTTTTTATCAATAATCATCGATGTTCATTTATCAATAATCATTCTGGCTGAAGAAGCTACAATACACTCTTCGAGTCGTGAAGACCCTTGAACCGCAGGAAATGAGACTTGATTGATCGAACCATCGTCATCATTGACATCGTCGTCGTCATTGTAGAATAAAATATTGACTTTGGCGACGTTGTTACATGCCCACTACAACACAGATGGAACAAATAATTCCTACTGATGATGACGATGGTTCAATGAGTAGAGCACCATTTCCTGTGGTTCAAGGGTGTTTAAGACCCTTTAATTCTACTAATACTACGGATTTTAGAAAGACCTGTAACTTATAATTTGTAATGGAGGTTGTATAATTTCCTTACACGGTGTCGCAACTGTAGATAACTGTGAAGAGGAAGGTCTCTTGTAGGTTGTATTTAAATCTAGTCGTTACACATTTTCTTGCCATACAATCGTCAAAGTCATGTTCTGGTTTGCTGCGTGAAATAGGTGGATAAAGAACGCTGCTCGCACTGAATAGTAGTTTAGTGGCTTTATTTACACTAATTCTTGCCTATTCAATAAATGATCACGTTAAACAATAAAATCATGAGTTGATTCAGGACTACGACAGTCGATATATAATACGTTTAATTAGAAGCTACCTACATTTAATTTAATTTAATTTTAAGGGACGAACATTTTAATGTATGAAAAATTATCAGAACTATCTTAAGACGATAATACGACTATAGACGATTTTAAGGTTTACCGTGCGGTAGCAGACAAGTTGGACGCAAAGCGCCTACAAGGAGATATTAATCGAATATTGCAATTGAGTTATCTTAACAAGTTGCCAGGCAAGGGGTCCTTTGTTTTACATTTATGAGATGGGTGACGTTTCACTTGCATGTTTTTTTAGGTTAGGGAGAAGTTAGGTTTCATTTTAAGAAATTGTAAAGATTTTAAGAATATGCCAGTAATAAAGACTCTATCACGCAGTCGTTAGAAGTCATCTTGAAATAGTTGGCATTATTTGGAATCCACATAAAGCTAAATATAATCTCATGCTGGAAAAAATTCAAAATTCACACGATTCCTATATTTAAAAAATTCGGAGAGTACCCTGGATATCTTAATGTACCCAGGCTTATATGTACTCGGTATGTACTTGGCGTCACATGTCGCTGGTGCGTTGCCTGTGGCGAGTACTGCGTGGTCACTTACACCATTTGGCGGTGTTGGAGCAGCTAAACCCAACGGGTATTTGGAGGCGCGCCTTTTTAAATTTTAAAATTAGATTAATGACAAAATGTAACTTGTACTTTTGTTTTTAGCTTGGGACATAATTTTTGCCTTTACGATGTAATGATATTATTAATGTAATTTAATAAAAAATAAATAAAACAAAAAAAAAATAATATCCTATATTTTAAAATACTTATTTTAAAATTTACTCAATACAGTTATTAAAAACCAGCAAAAAACTATAGACAAAATGGTTAACGTCGCATAATGTAGTATACGCAATTTTCTTTGCCTATTGAAACTTTCTTTGAATGCATCTGGTGAATCTTTAAGTACATAAGTCTTGATACCAATCATGTAAGTCTTGAAGTAATCGTCCCATTTTACAGAATTCATGTCAAAGTTAAATAGCTTCTTATCAGCGTTACACATTTGCTCAAACAGCATTTGAATGTTATTATTAGTGAACTTCCATTCTTGTGTCGCAAAATAAGCCAGAACTGCCGAAAACTTATGTATTTTTCTCATGGTTTTTTTTAATCTGTAAAAATATTTTTTTTTAAAAGCGAGTACCTTTTTTAAAAGATACGCAACTTTACGTTTTAGACCTTACGTTTTGTTTTAAAGGTAACAAAACGTACGGTCACTTTAAATGCCAATGCCAAAGCTTTTATTACAGTGATTTATTAGGTGACAAAATTGCTAAAACTAGTATACTCTAGATACAATATTAAAGTTTCTGGCTTAGAGCGACTACGCATAAACATGACTCGGCGTCGTTTGTCGATTCGAAGTCGTATAGACGATGTGCAACGTAATAATTCACGACATGTAATTTTAATTTACGTTTACGATGTACGTACGTAATATTACGATGTGTAATTAAAAAATGTTTATTTCAAATAGACCTTTTACAGGCAGTTTTGATGAGTCGACAATTTTCAGAGTTACTACCGGATTGGAACGCGGCCACACACTGAGAAGATCCGGCGGAAGAAACTCAACGGGCTTGTCTTTTTTCTATGTATATTTTTTTTTTCATTAATTTATTACTAAATATTCTAAGATTTTATAATACCCTTTTTTACATAGTTTCGTTTTAAGGTGCCACGATGCACGGCACAACGTCTTATAGAAAAGCACATTACACTCCTTTATCAGTGCCTGAATCATTTATGTCTATAGAGGGTTCATTGAAATAAGCGCAGCCAAGTCCAACAAAGTCGTGGAACAATAATGTTATTGAGATTTACATATAGAGGCTGCCTGCAAGTAGTGTTGCGCTAATTTCAATTAACCCCGTATTTCTTCCTATAATCGCAGCCATTATTCATAAATGAAAAAAATGGAAACGTAACTATTTCTTCTGTTTTTTGTCTTAGTACTAGTAGGAGAATACATAAGATAGGATAAAATTTATGAGTATCACATTTTTACACTTACCAACTTGCACTACAAACAATCAGTAAGCTTAGTTATTAGAAAATGTCTAACCTAATGTCGTATTTTTTTTAAATTTAAAAGCAGCACTATATCGACGTGGTGTCCTGTATCTTGGGGTATTGCAATGTCGGGTCGTGGATTCTTACGTTGCTCGTCGTAGATTTCTACGATAAAACCTAACATCGTGAAATGATATCGAGTCTTAACAACACATCGTGGTATCATGTTTATGGGTAAGATCCCTGAATTCTGACAGGCACCGAGTCCACGCAGTTTCACGTCTGAACTTTACTGTGGCAATCAATGGATATGACTAAACAGGTAATAACATCGTGTAGGAATTCTTGTGAGACAAACCAAGTGAACTACAGATCATCACACCACGATTCGCAGTTTTGTCATTTTAGGAAATGAGCGATGATCACTATAATCGCATGTGTCAAATTTATTAACACTAGCTTGTAATTTGCGATATCTGGTACAAACAGTTTGCCCGTTTTGGTCCCTGCTCCGTTGAAGAATTAATCATCTGCCATTTTACCAGGCAGTTAGTGAAAAGTAAACGATTGATTATACTTGTCATTTCCATTGTGACTGTTTCTCTTGTCTCGTCCGGGTTTAATACCAGTGCCTTACATATTCCTATCGCAATAGCGTCAGTAATTTTCGGTGTCGTGTTTCATCCTTGGAGCATAAAAAAGCAAGACAGCATTAATATTTTTGTTTTATTGTTTCTTTCCATCATTTGTATGTTTGATATCTAATGATAGAACAAGACATGTCATTTTATTTTCTATACAATGCATAAATGTCTTGGTACACTTTTAAATTCCATAGTAAGTAGAAATAGCAAGATATTTTTGGATCCTCGATTAAACTCGAGTTGCTATTTGTGTTACTGGAATCTTTCTTAGTCCAGCAATCTTAGAAGTACAGATTAACTGTTTTATTAAAGCATCTTGTAAAGAGAAGAGCGGGGTTTTTGTGTTTAATTTCGTGATTCAAAATTGAGTCTCACCCTAGATAAGCTGGTTTGCTATCCTCTGATATAAAAAAGTACAATTTAGGTTAATTTATTATTTGAAAGTCAACTATGTGTAATTCCCAAAAAAATGGATTTATGCAAATACAATAACGTGTAAAAAGTTTACTACTAGCGCTCCGAAACTGGTATGTTACTATTGTGTCGTAAGTAAGAAGTATAATTTATTGATTACTTGATATAATTCTATGGTTAGGCTAACCCACAACCCTAAGGTTGTCTCACTAAAATATTAAAATTGTAATTTTATTATAAAATTTGATTCGAAAGAAAGATAAGCGCTAAAATTAAAACACAGCTTTTTCTACCGAACAGAGACTTATTTAATACAGATTAATAGCAAAAAAGCAAATGGCCACCCTGATGGAAAGAGAAAACTATTGCCTATAGACACCAAAGCAGTAATTGAAGCACAGTGAAGTGGAATGGTCATGACACACTCATAAGATTACTGTACCTCCAAACCGGAACACGGCAGTAAGAAACATTGTCGCTTATGCGGCAGGAATTGCTAAGGCGGTGGACCAAGGCTAGAGCCCGACGTTGCAGAACTCTAACGCCTAGTAGCCACGCATTCACTTTTTACGAACTGCCTAGCAGAACGGCAGACGATTAATTCTTCAAAGGGGGCCCGGACCAACACATGTGTTAAATATGTTATGTTACGTTTAAATAACGGCTTCTCTAAATTGTACAGAAATAACGTAAACCAAACAAATTCTAAAATTGATAACACACTAGTACAACTTCAATGTTGATTTATGTAATGAAAACCAACTGGTCCGTTGTTTCAACCATTTATCGGGATTAAACACTTATTTAGTTTAGTTCGTGACAATAAATAACTTTTTTAATCGATTATCTCATAACAACGTCCAGTGTAATATTCTCGTATGTGACATTTTGTACATATTTCTAAAATAGTAACATGTTAAAAATATTTGACAGTAAACCTTTCCGTTTTCTGTCACAATAGCGTCAAAAATAAATGATGCTATATTTTTATTTTTATTTAAATTTAAGCTTTAATTACTCGAAAAATAAAAGATTCAGTGTTACATTGATAAATTAAAAAAATCATAATCCATTAAATTAGGGATTGAAAAACCTAGCGAAGATATTTACATTTTTTTAATGTTATACTACAACATTTAAAATCTGTTTACAAACACATACTTATTCAAATTGTAAAAAATATAGGATAGCAAACAAGCAGATGGCCACGCAACGGAAAATGGACGTACCTCGAAAGGAAAAAAATCCGTTTTTATCCTTATAGGATCACTTTGTTGTCCGCCGTCCGTCCGTCCGACCGTCCGTACGCGTAAAGATATCAAGTTGAAATTTGTATCAAGTATTCGGGTCTACGATTCCTCTCAAAAAGGAGAGTACTTCGCATCTTCCCAAATTTCACAATTCTAGGTCAACGGGAAGTATCCTATAGGTTTTGACTGCCATTTGAAATCGCAAAAATTGCAAAATTTGCAACATAAATTATGCTATCTTTTGATCGCGTTAACTTACAATTTTAATTTTTTTACAGCTAAAGGGGACCGTAGATACTTGGGGTATTTGATATAAATTTTAGAAGATATTAACTTAAAGTTTGTACGAAACCCTTGGTATGCGAATCCAACACACACTTGACCGATTTTTATTATAGTATCAGTCACTGACTATTTACATTGCGAAAATTCATAATTCAAAGATGAAATTTAGGTTATTTACAATAATTCGCGAAATCTTAAATGTAACTTTTATAATACCACTGAACTAAACTTTTGTTTTAAAATGGAATAAACTTCTGGGTCTGGAAATTAAATGAGAGTAAAAGTATTAAGTATTAAATTTAATTCTTTATAATATTCGACTTTTCTGATGAATGAAAGTGAAACACGCGTTGAGTGTGTCAACTGTGTGCTCCTGTTACTATTGACGTGGGTAGAAATTATGGTGGTTGGGGCGATTAACTGGGCCGTTAGATTCTCCTGTAATGTCCAAATGCATTAAATTTAATACTTTTACTTTCATAGAATGCAGTACTTTTCGACTTTTCTGATTCTTTACAATCCATTCTTAACACTAAAGTTTACTTTATGGCTTTGCAGAAGTCTCATTTAATATTTCGCAGATAGTGGCAAACTTATAACCTTAATTGCATCTTAGTCATTAATTTTTCCTAGGGCCATAGTAGACCACATAATTTCATGATTTACAATTGAACAAACTAACACTAGGTTAATGTGTCAACATACATAGGTTTTTTCCCAATAACCACTAAAATCCCATCCACTACGTAAGCTGGAATCCATTGGAGTATAAAGAAGATAAATGTGTAGAGGAACTTTGACTTAATTAACATAAACGAATAGTACCAAATAGCACCCCCAAATGGATATTGTAGACCATATTTTTCTGAGTAGTTCATGAAGACAGCTGAAAAAAAATAAAGATTATTATTTGCTGGTATATTGGTGCTATTAGTTTCCGCAGATTACGTATAGAATCAAATTAAGGTGGAACAACAAAGTCTACCTCATTATAATGACAAAATTACGTCTTAATTTGAGAAAGAAAGAAAAATGTGAAAGGAACAGATTTTAGAAGAAAGACCGACGAACAACTTTGAGGCAAACACCAAACTCTTGTAAAGAGGAGAAGAAGACTAGGTTCTAAGTAGTCAAAAAAAATTTAAAACTCATGGCAATTGAAATGGTCTCTGCGAAGATCCCTAAGTTTACATCCCTAAGTTCTATGCAATATTGCTGACCAGCAAGTGATCTTACAAGCCAGCAATAATAGTATAAATTTGGGCTGTTTCTCTAATTCAAGTCAGTTAGATATTGGCTAGTGTAATTTCTGCCCAGCAACGGATCTGGCTTCTGCCCGCTGGCCTGGCCCACAGCAGGAATACCAGCTCAACGATTTCGTCCTGGAGTATACCGGGTCGAAATCGTCCTTCTTCATGTCGCGAAGTGTGATACAAGTTAAAGTTAGTCTTTTTATAATTTAGTCCAAGTAATAAAGTGAAAGAAAACAGATAATAAACTCTTTGCGTTAAATAAATAAATATATATATGTGGACTCGAGAATGGCTTAAATTAACAATTGGATGCGGTAGAGGGCGTTGCAATCGGTTGCTCGCAAGCGTCTTAGTCTTCCTCGGCATCTACTCCCTTCCACATTCGCATTGTATATCTGTTTTGTTAACCTTTCGTCTGCCATGACTTAAGAATGTTGTTTATTATAAAGCATGAAAGTAGTAAACACTGTGTTTTTGAAATATTTTCGTATATAACATTAGTACAATACCTTTTGACATTGACGTACTGACTGTTGAAGTAAACCCAAAGGCTTCTTGAAATGATTATATTTACATTTATACTAATATTACAAAGCTGAAGAGTCTATTTGTTTTTTGTTTGTTTGTTTAAACGCTAATCTCAGGAACTACTGGTTCGAATTAAAAAATAATTTAAAATAAAATATTTCTTTTGAGAGCTTACCTAGCGTGCGCTGCGTAAACGGTGAAAGTTACATAAAAATTATGTACTACGAAATTATTTCCCTTTAAAAGTTCTAAAAAAAAGACAGCAAATGTCTATCTTTTAAGATAGACTCACTATAACCTTTTTTATAGTAATCAAATTAGTTCAAAAATAGTACATTATTTGTGAAGGTATTTTAATAAATATAATTTTAATCCTTATCCAGATAAATAAGTTGTTTATTATAACAACTTAATTTTAAACAAAATTGCTCTTGACAGCATTTAATTTTATCGAATATTTAAGGAGATATCATAGTTTTAAAATCACTATGCTACAAACACGCACGCACTTATGGTTTACAAGATGGACGAGAGCGGTGACGTCTGTGAGGTGCCTACTTTCGGTTTTCGGACGAGAACCGTCATATTAAACGTGCTGTGCACGTTGGCAATTACTAATTAATTTTGTGAAAATGAAGTATTTACAACTTTTTACGTGTGTACATAAGCACACACACACGTTTTTTTATTAATTTATCAATTCTGTAGAACGTCCCGAGACAAATCAGTTTTTTTCATTAAAAAAAAATATATTTTTCATTAACAATTCTTAGTAGTAGGGTTTCGTTCACTGGATCCCTGTTCTGTCCCACTTGGTGGTCGATCAAAAGTAAAAAAAAAAGTTTGTTGTCAAAATAGGGTTTTCCGCGCACGCCCGATCGATTGCAAGAATCCATTTTTTGATATATCTCACGGTTGCAAAGTTAGCATTTTCAGCAACAGGGCTCTTCTTCGTTACATAATGACATCATTATCATTAAGCTCGGCCACACATCGCACGATGGTACAATTAAAAGCTTATTAGGACGTCTCGCATTGCATATGACTAATGAATATGAAATAAAATAAATATCATCAAGCTGGTTCCCGTGTTGAGAAGGCAGAGCGACTGTATTAACGTCCTACCACTATTATATATTATATACTATATATTCACCTGTTCAGCGGACGTCAACAAGACTGGTGATCCATCATCATTTTACCGACCTTTAACGACAATCACTTCTTTCTATGTTTATTAAAATGTTTGTACATTACTGGGTATGTATGTTTATTAAATCTATTTCAGTACCAATATGTATTTATTTATAAGTGAAGTCGTTTAATAACACCCATATCACACGATGTCTGGGCTGGCGAGATAGATAGTGCTCCCCATCGTCATATTTTCATTTGATATTTGTATTAATATCCGGTATCGATAGCTTCACGTGCTCTTAAGGTATGTATGTGGATGTTTCGTAATAAATAACTATGAACTTCACTTCATAATTGCTGATGCAAATTTAATGACGAACAAGTTTTGTAATAGAACGCGTTTAATTGCTAAAAACTTACTATATTATCTTCGAACGGAAGCACTTCAACAACCTTTTTGCCCCGTATTGGTCCGGGCCCCCTTTGAAGAATTGACCAAGTGCCTTACAACTTGACATGTCTTAAAAGGCGACAAAAGGCTTACATATGTCACTAATACCGTGACAACTAACT
>DWSZ010000003.1:0-13877 GCA_018237265.1 Emesis lacrines
TGTGTTTACGCAAAAATAGAAAAAAACAATAAATTTTGGGGGTTCCCTTTCTTAGAACTGAAACTCAATTTTTTTTATCAAATGCATACGTGTCCCCACACGTATGCATTTGATAAAAAAAATCTATGAATAGGTCTTCAAAAATGATATTAAAGTTTCTAACACCATTTTTTACTAAACTGAATAATTTACGCGAGAGACACTGCCAAAGTGGTAAAATGTGTGTCCCCCCTGTAAAATAAGAAAATGATAAAACTAAAAATATATATGATGTACATTACCATGTAAATACAGAAAATTGGTTTGAAGGAGATCTAGTAGATAGTTTTTTTTATACGTCATAAATCGTACACCGCAATTTACCTTTTATTGTTATTTGTTGCTACGGAACCCTTCATGGGCGAGTATGACTCGCACTTGGCTGTTTATTGAATATTAGGAGGTCGGTTGAAAAAAGGCCCAGGAGTTAATGAAGTTGTATTAATAAGCCTCTCGATGCGCTCGAAAATCTTGCTGTATTAATAATCGTATCTAGGTTATTTAACGATATCTACAATTTGCAAGTCATAATTATTATACAAATTGAAAACAGTGCAAAAGTCTAACGTAGTCATTTTTTTAATAAATGAGGTCGCACTAGATAATACTGCATCTAATAATAACGCATAGAACGGCAAACTGTACACTAGGATTGTAACCATTTCGAGAAGGTTTTGGGCTTACTTCAACAGTCAACTTACGTCAATGTCAAAAACTTCTTGCACTAATTTTATACACAAAAGAACAGTGGTGGCGTAGGGTACATTGGTCGATTTGTATTGACATTAAACATGCTCACTAGATTCTATCAGCCAAACATTTAAATTCACTCGTAAAAACAATATTCGAAAAAGATAATGAAAATATACCGTTGAATTTTAAACTCCGTCCAATTTTCATGATACAATTAATGTCCGCCGTTATTTCAAAGTAGCGTGCTACTTAGATGCGAACCAAATGGGAAGAAAATTGGATTTTTTCCGGCCGTAGGACATTGAGACAGGTGTCAGCTGTTATAAGTGAAGTGGAATACCTCTCCACTGCCGCGGCACATTTAAACCATTGGACCTGAACATCCCACCGTCTAACCAAGGGTGTCTTGATGACATAGAAGGTATAGGTATCTGACATAATTTAGACAGGTCTCATCAAACCAACGTTCTGAGTTCTCACTTTAGATACTCGAACAATCCCATCTCTACCGGGCAATAATTTAATTAGCCGACCGCGCTTCCAATGTAAGGGAGGAAGATCGTCTTCCTTTATTAACACTAAATAATTAAATTTAGGAGGTTAACACAGAATATATAAGTAACTACTACAAATAAGTAAACCTTATCGGGTATCAAAACTCGAAAAAAATGAAATGAATAAAGATAATTTAGGTACCTTAGCACCTTATATTAATAAACGGCTATCCAACAAACTATAGATACAGGCGGTAAAATGAATTTACATTTTGATTTTATTTTCTATTTTTATTATTACATTTTTTTCTCTCGATTATTTACTTTCAAGTTCTTATTACTATTTTTATTATGATTATAATAATTTAAACGCAACTGCAGTGTCGGACCCCGTGGCTGCCTCGTGGGCGCTACGTATATTCTTGGACTCACTGAAAATCAGCGTTGTGGCTCAATCGCCATAGCATAGATGAGTTGGGCTTCTTTGTGATATCACATCACTTGCGATAGTAACAAAAATATTACAAGTACTTGTTTTCTGTCTTGTGTTATTGTATCACGTTGATGTTGATGTTTATGTAAACCAAAAATTGTTCTTTTTGTAACTTTACCTTGTACGAAATATTCCCAATTACTGTATCGCAAGTTAGTTTTAAATCAATATGAATCAAAATTGACTAAAAGTTTCTAAGTGTGAGTTGATACCAAATAAATAAAAAAAAAATACGTCATAACTAGGAAGCTGAATTTTTCACAAATTATTTCCATTACCGTTCCATAAAAATCTAATTGTGGTTTCTTATCCGTATACACAAAAATATTTCTGTTGCCACTATACCAACAAATACTAAAAATAAAAAAATTAAAATATTAAACCCCATACAACAAACGTGATTTTCTTTTATAGATGATGGTACAGAATAATACTTTATGCGCGAGTCCGACTCGCACTTGGCCAGTTTTTTAGCTTCTAATGAAAATGTCAGTTAATAAAACATTAGTAAGGAATTGTTAGTATACAAAGCAGTCCGAACGTTTGTTTTATATTATAGTTTTATTTATATTATATATTATAGCAAACAAGCAGATGCCTCTGGATGGATGGGAAAGAGAAAAACATCGCCCATAAACACCAAAGATGTTATTGGTGCATTGCTATCCGTTTGGTGGTAAGTTGTAACGCCATATGTATAAGTACATTGGCTACCTTACCCTCCGAACCGGAATACGACAGCAACAACCATGACGCTATTGCGGCAGGAATACCTAAGACAGTGGTACTGAGACCCGGGTGATACGTAGCAGAACTCTACCACCTAGTAATCACGATGATAGTGAAATTTATATAGACAATTGTGTTAGTGACATGTGTTAGCCTTTTGTTGCCTTTTACGACTTGTCTAGCTGTAAGGCAGATGGTCTATTCTTCAAAGAGGGACCGGACCAACACGGGGGAAAAATAAATACCGCGAAGAAATTATTAAAGCCACGTCAATATCATGGAGCAGTTGCAGAACTCTATCGCCTAGTTAGTTGTCACAATGTTAGTGACATGACGTGTTAGCCTTCTCTCGCCTTATACAAGATACCTAGCTGTAAGGCAGTTGATCTATTCTTCAAAAAGTAACGTGGGGAACGTGATTTTTAAAATCCATAAATATCAATTGGTAAACCAGTAAATGCCCGATGGATTCTTAATTTACTTTCCGCTAGTGTGCGACAGCGACAAACACGGAAATAATTGTGACCGAATTAGGAAAGGTGACATTCTAAGTATATTTAACCCGCCACACGATTGGCCTACGAACTTAATGGCTTCAAAATGATGGACTTATGGTAGCCCGCTTTTTTTGTCATAATAATTTCAGAAAATTGGTTTACATACATGTTTTAATTTATATTTAGTAAAAAATATATATCCACGTAATCTTCATGAAATATACAATTTACTTACAATATAATAAAAAGTAACTTAAGGGAGTACCGAACTGTTTGCGCTAATTGATATTAGGTATTTTATGCGCTCTGTGTATGAGTGAGTAAGAAAAATACAACAGCGAGCGAGCAATCAAAAAACGCTAAAACCCGTAAGCTGTTGTAGCCATTTTGTTACAATTAGCTGTTGCTAATATTTAGGAAATAAAACTATATACTACAGATGCGATTAAATGATTACTTAATATAATAAAGTTAAAAGACTGTTAATTTGTATTGAACGTGTTAATTCTCCCATTTGACATTCGCTATGATATAATTAGAATAACATATAGATCCTTGAAATAACATCAAGTAATTAGTTTAATGTACGTGTATCAGAAACAATTTTATATGCAAAGGCAATTTTCTAGAAAGAAATGCTTTAAAATGCGTGTCGCTTATGGATATCCATGACAAATTTATAAAAACGTTACTTTTAATAGAAAATTCATGTGGCGTGTACAAAGATTATTTTCCACCGATTGCCCAAAAGGAGGAGGTTTTCAATCGCCTGTATGTTTTTCTTTGTGTATATATTACGCGATTACTCCGGCGTTTGTTGACGGATTTCGATTTTTTTTTTTTCATATGATAGCTAGTGCTTCATATGCATATTTCATTAAGATCTGCCGAGTACTTTTTGAGTTATTTGTATTAATACGCATTTAAATTACGTGTTCGTCTATCTAGACGACATAGTTGTCAATATACAAGGATAGTCGATATTTTGCAGTTTTACTGCGCTTAAATTATAAACTATCTATTATAACAAAATTATTTGCAATATACATGTCATTATGAAACATTTTTTTAATACGTGGAATAACTATGTTATTGTCTTTTTTGGTTACCTGTATACAGTTTGAATTTTTCAAGTGGGCATGGAAGGTAAAATCTGTAACTATAAGGAATATCGAAAAGTGGTTAAAATAGTCTGGCGACTGATTTTGATAACAAATAAAACTGCATCAATATTCGATATTCCAAGCCAGGAATCGAACCTATTGATTTTGGCACAAAAACACACGCTGATTATTAAGTTACCATTCGATAGTGTCGCTAATAAAGAAAAAATTCTGGGAAGAAATGATATACGTAAAACTTAAGAAAAATATTTTTTTTTTTAAATTCTAATCTTAGCTGATTAAATGTTCAAAATGATAGTCACTGTTCTCAATACACAGTTGGATTCGGCGTTTTAAGGAGTGTACTGCATTCAGTACTACAATTTTATTGATTCCTTTTAGGTTAATCTCCAAAGACTACTGGCGTGAATTTATTCTGCCAAGTGCGAGTTGGACTCGCGCACAAAGGGTTCCATATCATTTTTATATAAAACAGTTTGTTGTTCCCATACAACAAACTGTTACTTAAATATTACTAAAAGCTCTACTTAAATATTTATTTCATTCTGTTTTTAATATTTGCTGTTATAGCAGCAACAGTAGCGCATCATCTGTGAAAATTTCTACTGTCTAGATATTACCATTTTGAGATGCAATCTGGTGACAGACAGATAGACAGACGGACAGACAGATGGACGGACGGTCGGACTCCGTCGGACGAACGGACAGTCGGAGTTGGGTTATCCTTCGGAAGAGGTACACTTAATTAAATTTATTATAATTTAATGCTTTCCTTAAGTTTCCCGTATGTTATTGTTTCCCAGATATCCTTCCTTATTAGCGACACCACAGAATAAATAATACTACTACGTAGCGATACTATCGAATGGTTACGTAATACAGCGTGTGTTTTTTTTGCTAAAATTCAAAGAATATTGAATTTTAAAAATTCAATGATGCAGTTTTAGATGTTATCAAAATTGGTCCCCAGACTCCTTTGAGCACTTTTTGATTTCCTCATAGTTTCCAATTTTGCCATCCACGCCAACTTAAAAAATAAAATTTATTTGTATCGTACTAAATGTGATTATTTCTTCTTCTTGTGAATTTTCTTACTTTAACATAATCGATCACAAAGCAAAGCAGTATTTCGCCACATTGAATCATTGACAAATAGCTCAGGTGGTTAGAGCGTGCTGCAAAGGCAACTTTGCGGTTTTGAATTTGATTCATTGCAAAATTCTACCACTTAATAGTCACGATGCTAGTCACATATATAATAAAGGTAGCCCGGACCAACACGCCAGATATTATAAATATATGTAAATAATGTTTCAAGAATGTATAACGTAGTCATTATTGCTCTTCTTTTTTTTATTGCGGAAGTTGTCATAGGAATTTGTCTTCAATCGACCGAGATCAAGACGAACTTACGATTGTTTACTATAAATTTAATCTTTATTGATATTTGTAACTTGCGATTGTTGTACGGATATGTGGTGCCTACTATGCACTATTATTTAAATCTTAAGGGAACAAATCAAATAAATAACAAATTGCGTGGGGAAAGAAATAAAAATGTCATTTTAAAGGATTTTGCAGAACAATCTAGAACTAATATATTTTTGTCAGTAGAGAAGGGGCGACCAAAGAAATCTGTATATTTATTATATTATACAAACATTAGAAAATGTCGAGAAGAATTAAATTATGCGTTTGGACCTCAGGTAAATTCAATTCATGTGTGTGTACGTTTAAAAATATAGATAAAACCGAGATAGATGCCATAATGGGATAGGTGTCCCGTTTTCAAAAAATCCTGTTTTTGAAATGACAGGAAAAATATCGCGCGAAATAAATGCTTTTCGCCTGTGCGATTGATTATTTGCGAAGGGGGTATATATATAAAACGCCTCGAAGTTTCAGAGGCAAGTATTTACTAAAGTATTCGACTTTTTATTGTATCATTTAACTGGCTCGTTAAATACAAACGTAGATGTCAATAATCACCCATTTGCTATTAATTTTGTTAAAAATAAAAAGACATCTGTCCATATCAAAAGTCATAAAAAAAGGATATTTGCTTGGATTTTTCGGGATATAGATGCTCTTCGAGCCATTTGTCGTTCTACTTAAGAGTAAGGTTTTAAAATTTATTTTTCTTATATTTTATCACTTAATTCAAGTAAATTGTTTTAATGGCATTTGCTGTTCTTTGGGAAATTTCATCAAGCATTAATTGTTGGTACAGATTCCTTAGAGGAAAGCGTATAGCGTTAAACATGCAGCAGATGAAGTAAATTTATAAATGAAATATTAAAAAAGAGGTAAATTCCTAAAATAAAGAAACCATGAAACTAAAAGAAGGTAAAACATTAAGAAAAAAGAAAGTTCAAACTATTTTATTTTTTCCTACACCAAGGGCATCTATCGTACTGAAATTTTCAACATGGGGCATCTATTCTTACCGGTAGTACCATATACTTCTCCACTACTACTAAACTACACACTACTAAAAGGCAATTTTTGCAAAATTTGTAACTGTGAATACTACAAAAACTGCTTCTACGGTATTGTAAAAGATTATATAAGGCAAATTAACAGGAATTAGTCGTGGTAAGTAAATAGTTCTAAAATTAGTTGGCTTTTCCAAAAATGGGTCATCTATCCCAGTTTTACACTTAATTTAGTAATTTTTAAGTTTATTACAAACTACAAACATACAGATACTGTCTGCTGGCTGACATTTTCAATTTCTGGTATCTGGTATCTTATTAGCCGATACGGGGTCTAATTTACGTAAGTTACATAAGTAAAACTATACAGAGAATAATTGAAATAAACATCAGTAATCACACATTATTATTTATTTCATTTTAGTTTCAGTTTACAATACAATATATATTATCATAATAGTAGTGCAGGATAGTACGTGCAGTAATGTAGTGGTACAATGTTCCCAAATGACATTTCCATTGCCACGTTTTTGGAAATCCTACAATGCAAGGCGAATTCGTGAATGAAAAGCAAGCCAATTTCGTCAAACACTGAAAAAATGCTAGAGAAAATGGCTTGCCTTTCATTAAGCAATTTTTGTTGAAATTTTAGGTGTGTCAAGTTTAAAGGTGAAATAAAAATTATAATATTATATATATTGGTGAGAAACCAAACGATTTACCACACTGTGTTATTTTATATAACATTATTAAATTGTAATATTATAATTGTGTATGTCGTTGAAAACAAAATACACTTAGGCAATAAGCTCATATCAATTTTGATGGAACCAAATCCTTGAGTTTGTGTAGAGCATGAAGTTATCAAACGCAAGAAATTTTGTATACGCCTCATGTCATGATAACCTGCATCAAATAAATAAAAAATACAAAAAAACATTAATCAGACCTATATAAATAAAAATAAAACACAATGTTATGAATTCAAGATAATACTCTATTTATAATGTATCTATAGCTAAACCGGGCTACGATGCACATATCCACGATATTTATGTAATAGAAACTTATAATCAGGAAGTATTAATAAATTTACGTACTAGCTTCATTTGCCATTGTCTTTGTACTTACACCACACAAATGTTGATGTTTGTATATGTACACTTATTAATCTGTCCATTCAAAATAGTTGTTGGAAAATCAAAATAGACAAAATAGTTAGGAACTTTAATTTATTCGAACTTTATTTAATTCTTAGTACGGTAAAGAGATTTTTGCTGTGACCAACTCGGCTGATTACAAAGAGAAGAATTCCGAAAAGTATTTTATCGAACAAGCTAAATGCAATTCAATATATTATCATAACTTTTTTACTTACCGTCATTTTTAATCAAAGCGAGAATTCTTGTCAGTATGCAACGTATTAGGGCCTGTCTATTATTAATAATTTTTTGTGCATAATGACAAAGCACAAATAATTGCAAAAATAAGCAAATTATCATTAATGGTCCCCCGACAGTAGGTGAAAAAAAAGAAAAGTCCTGAAAATTAAAATGGTCTTATTGATTGTGTTTTCTAATCTTACATTATTTAGTAGCTGCAACATTATATTTGGTCAACCGACTTTATAAAGAAGAAGATCTCAATACAAGTATATTTTTTAATGTGTTACCGCCGATTTTTACTGGGTAGACCAATTTTAATGATATTTATTTATGATAGCTAGTGATTCTCATTGTTCCTATTTAAATTTATTTAAGAACTGACGAGTAGTTTTGAGATATTACTAATAATATGACTTCTACTGCGTCGATAATATTCTCATTTTCTTATTCATACTCGTATAGTGATTTGGAACAGTTCTTTCAGTGTAACTGCATTTAAATTATTTAATTTAGAAAAAAATATATAACTTAATTTTTTAAATAATTAATTATTTCTTTAGAAAACGAAACCAGTCCTTTAACTGTTGCTTTCGACAAAGTCTAAACAATAGTGTATATAAATGTTAAAAATAATCTTACGCTCGATTTTAAGCTTGAGATTGTTGAGTCACTTACAACAAAAATACAACGTAAAACTACTGTAGAAATTATTATGGTGAGCTAAAACAAACATATGAGTTATAAATACATAGTAAATCTAATATAACTATAAAAATTCAGTAACAACTGTAAAGAAAAAATATTACCAATTATTATTTTGACTATCAATAAAAATAAAATTGTGTTTTTATAATATAATCTAAGTAACGGGTGAAATAATTAACGAATACACAATAATTATGTGTGGCTTACCTGTAAACCAAAAATGGCGTTTATTTTATCTAAGCAATACTTTACATTTTTATAAACCCAAGTCACATCATTCAAGAGAGAATTTTCATCAAAATCTCGGCCTCTTACTAGGTTACTAACGTTTCCAGTTCTTTCTATCAAAGCAAAGCTTCTCATAGAAACATCTAATTTTCTTTTTATAAATTTGATTTGTTCCGATAAAATATATGCATAGGAATACATAATGTAAAATTGCGAAGCATATCGTAAGTCAGTTAGAAAACAATATATTACACTAAAAATTATATTTTTCACATTATTATCCAAGCGAAACCAAAAACTGCGTGTCAATAAAGTAAACAAAATTATGAATGCAAGGAATTTCTTAAAATATGTGTACATTTTTTTAATATTATGTCTATAAATTATGTCATTTAAACACACATCATTAGTCTGAATCATTACAGTAAATAAGGTGTTAAAAGATAGTGAATGATAAATAGGTAAGATAATGTGGGCAATAAAGCAAAGTAAAAAAGCAATGTTTGTAATATTATGCCGCCACACACGAGCATTGTTCCAGAACAGTGCGTAAAAGGATGAGACAATAATAATATCACAGCACATTCGTAAAAATATAAGAATGCGGAGAGGTGTAGAAAAATGTCTACAGTTTCTATAAAGACCAAAAATATTTTCTGTTTTAAGTAGAGTCTGTATTAAATTATTCATGTTTTATAAATTTGCGTCAAGAAACCCTGAAACTGTCTCTGATTCAATAAAACCGAATAAATGTGATACATTTTTATGAAAGTATATTTTTTCTAGGACAGAGAGTCATTATTCAAAGTGGTATTTATCTATCAAAAAATAATTATACTTTCGAAGTACGAAATATGCTATGGTTATTAATATTTAATTCTTCGTTTCGATAAAGTGATACCTCTGGTTTCCGATGGCCCTACCCAACAATTCATAATTTAACGGACACACTCGATATCAATCCTATTTAAGATATTCCCTATCATAAATGGCAGTAGTGTGATCAGCCTCTTCGTGTTCGGGTAGGTTAGTGATTTCCTATTACCTTTCGAAATCACAGCTAACCGCCCGTATTACCACACTTGCGAAAATCCACTTAAAGCGTAGATATAATCTACGCTTATAATCTTCCATGCCTCCAAATTCAAAAATTCTAACTCAAAAATATTTATTTCAAAAAGACCGTTCACAGGCATTTTTGAAGAGTCGACATACTTAAAATTAATACCGGATCGAAACGCGGTCTCACACTGAGAAGATCCTGTGGAAGAAATTCGGCGGGCTTGTTTTTTTTCTATTTTTATAATTAATATATTACAATTCCCCCGTGTTGTTCCGGGCCCCCTTTGAAGAATAGACCAACTGCCTTACAGCTAGACATGTCGTAAAAGGCAACAAAAGGCTAACACATGTCACTAACACGATTGTCTATATAAATGTCACTATCATCGTGACTACTAGGTGGTAGAGTTCTGCTACGTCTCACCCAGGTCTCGGTACCACTGTCTTAGGTATTCCTGCCGCAATAGCGTCATGGTTGTTGCCGTCGTATTCCGGTTCGGAGGGTAAGGTAGCCGATATACTTATACATATGGCGTTACAACCTCGCCAAATGGATAGCAACGCACCAATAACATCTTTGGTGTTTATCGGTGATGTTTTTCTCTTTCCCATCCATCCAGAGGCATCTGCTTGTTTGCTATCCTATAATATAAAAAAAACGTTCGGACTGCTTTGTGTACTAACAATTATCTACTAACGTATTTATAACTGACATTTTCATTAGAAGCAAAAAAAAATCGGTCAAATGCAAATCAGACTCGCGCACAAAGTGTTCCGTACCATCATCTATAAAAGAAAATCACGTTTTTTGTATGGGGCTTAATATATATATTTTTTTATTTTTCGAATTTGTTGGTATAGTTGCAACGGAAATATTTTTGTGTGTACACGGATACGGAACCACATTTAATTTGTATGGAACGGTAACGGAAATAATTTGTAAAAAAATTCAGCTCTCTAGTTTTAACGTTTTCTGAGATTATTTTTAAAAACCTGTCGTGTTTTGATACCCGATAAAATTTACTTATTTGTTAGCGTAGATGGCGCAGTTCTACAATACATTCTTTGTTAACCTCCTAAATTGAATGATTTAGTTTTAATAAAGGAAGACGATATTAGGGAACATTGGAATAGCGGTCGGATAATTAAATTATTCCCTGGTAGAGATGGGACTGTTCGAGTACCTTAAACTGAGAACTCAGAACGGTGTCATGATGAGACCTATCTCTAAATTATGTCGGTTACCTATACCTCCAATGTCATCAAAACACCCTTGGTTAAGAGGTGAGATGTTCAGGTCCAGTGGTTTAAATGTGCCGCGTCAGTAGTGAGGTATTCCACTTCACTTATGACAGCTGACACCTGTCTCAATGGTGTTATAGATAAGACCTTTGTCAATGTTCTACGGCCGAAAAAAATCCAATTCTCTTCCCGTTCGGTTCGGTATCTAAGTAGCACGCGTGCATTGGAGTCGGTAAGGCCAATGCAAGCCTGCTACTTTGAAATAACGGCGGACATTAATTGTATCCAGAAAATTGGACGGAGTTTAAAAATCAACGGGAATCAAGAAATTGCGAGCCACACAAAACCACAAATTCAGTAGAACGTACAGACGGACCGAGGTAGGTGGATTTCCCTTATTTGCTGTCGTGGTGCATGAAACTATTTGGTAAGTTAACAATTGCCCGAAAAGCAAGACTCGCGCAGGATATCCATAATTAAAGTCGTATTAAGTAAAATTTGAATCGGTGTACGCCTAGTCCTGGCCTCAGATACGCCCCAACATATTTTTTGATTCCTTCGACCGGATTTGGCCTCGACAATCTAGATAAAAAATAAAATGGGGACCACACATTAATAACTCAGCTAATAGACTTAGTTATGTAGTTTAGTTATACAGCAGCTTATGCAGTTTAAAAAATGCGACATTTAGTTGATGTTGAAACCGACAAAATTGTATATTTTAGTTATATCCACAGCATAATGTCGTACGGGGTTCTTCTCTGGAGAAATTTTGCTGAAATAAGCAGTTCATTTTAATTGCAAAAACATCTGAAATGGTTAGTTATAAGCCCAAGAGTTTTCCGGACCGAAAAGTTCAAAGAAATCAATATTCTATCTGTAACATCCCAATATATATTTGTTTTTAGAATTTAATGTATATCCGTAAAAATATTTGTTTGTTTAAGAAAAATAGTGATGTACACTCATTAAATAGAAAGAACAAAAATGATCTTGTTGTGCATGCATCTCGTTTCCGCAGAATTAGTAACTCTTTTATGGGGCAATTTATACGCTTACACAATAAACTTCTTCTAAAGATCTACTAGAAATAAAATTAAAAAATGTGTTCAAACTAAACTATGTAATAAAATAAAATTATAAACTCTAAGAATATTTAGAAGACAAAACAGCCTGCGATTAAATGCTCTACATACCAATTTCAATTATTCTATGTAAAATAAAATAATATTTTTTTGATTTTTTTATGATGGCCTTCCTAATGGAAAGAGAAACCATCGCCTATTAACACCAGAGATGTTAATGGTGCGTTGCTATCCGTATGAGTATACCGGCTACATTACCCTCCAAACCGGAACACGACAGCAACAAGCACTGACGCTATTGCGGCAGGAATAGGTAAGGCGGTGGTACCAAGATCCGGTCGAGCCGTAGGAGAACTCTACCACTTACTTAGTTGTCACGGTGTTAGTGACATGTTTTAGTCTTTTGTCGCCTTTTACGACATGCTTAGCTGTAAGGTTGGTCTATTGTTCAAAGGGGGCCCGAACCAACACGGAGAAAAACCCGCGCAACCCGCAAATAATAAAATAAGTAGACGTGTGAACGCTCGTGCTGTGGTGCTGAATTCCCTGGGCTCTAACTCACTATTTGTTAATACACTAGTTACTTCCAGTATCTGGATTTTAGTGTTTATTGATCGTTTTCAGTTTTTTATCTGTATTACAACATTTTTATGTCATTAATACATATGTACATATGTGTACATTGATACACATAGGTAGTACGAAACTTGCCATCGGCAATTTTACTCGTATCCCGTAGCAACGAGGATAGATGGATAGGATTCTACACATGCAACATATACCATGTTCTGCATATACTTAACTTACCTTGTCTTAATCTGACGCGCTTGAATTTTTCGGAAGAAATTTTTTTTTAAATCTGTCGGGCTACCCTCAGCGAACGTCCCAATATTAAGGGTACATATGTGGTGTGGTATATAACGTACCCCACATTACAGGGTACAAGGTTTCTCCTCATATGTCTTCTGACGCGCTCAAGTAACGCGCATAATCCCCTCTTGGGCTCTCCTACTAATATAAACATATTACAAGCAATTATTAATTAATAATTTGCTCACTTTAGGATAATAAATAAATTCTTTTGTATACTTTATGCAGTGATATGTTTATTTATTATTTTTGTGAATTGAAATGTCTTAAATTAAGATTGAATTAATTCTCCTTGAATTGATCCACAGTGGTCTAGTGGTCTGGTATCGGCGTTGCCTGCTTGAGATCCCGGGATCGATATCTGGATCGGCCATCTTTCAAAACGTGTGTTATCAGTATATAAAAACAATGTTGCTCAGGATTGAAAAAGAACCAGTTGTCGATAGGCTTACCAGCTATCACATTGTGGTATTAAGTGTCGTCGACTAATCGTGGGTGCCAAGTTGTAAATCTGTTTACCTCTTCGAGAATTGTAAAGTCTTTTTAAGAATAAAATGCTTTTATTTATTATCGGGTCTACTAAAATAGTAAATTACTCTTCAAGGATTATCGCCATTTATGTTCGAAAACTATTACAAACAATTACGATTTAACGTCAGTGTTGCCCCACAAACAGACGCACCCAATAAGTTTCCCAACCGATTTATGGCACTTTGACCATTCTTCTCTTATAATGATAAATAAAGCGATAATTCAATAGTATTCCATATTAAAGGCAAAGTTTATCGTGACAGTC
>DWSZ010000004.1:0-13521 GCA_018237265.1 Emesis lacrines
CTTATAAATAGAAAAAATTACGGAACCCTATACTGTTACTAGACCGGATTTTTTTCGATGCTTTAAAAGTCTCGTATTTATGAAGAAAACAAAGTACGGAACATCACTAAATAAGTTGGCGTCTCTCACTACAATCATTAATTATTATTCGCGAACAAAGAATATATCAGCATAATGCTCTCAACATCTTATTAATAAGTTCAAGGAAATTTCGATTATGCGCTAAAAGGGGGTAAGGTGAAAATTGTGTGTCAAAGTAAAGCGTGAAGTGACTTGTAGTGTTCTTTTGACGCATGAATATGCAACGCGTTTAGCATGCAAAGATCTCGGCGCCTATATATTGAAGCTCTTGATCATAGAGCTTAGGGCTTCCCAGTGACTTGCGATGTAGTACTTACAAAAAGGCAGTATTTGCATAAAAAAATATTAGTTGTCTGTAAAGTCGGTTCACGGCCGATAATTTACGACCAACAAAAACCGAGAAGGACGCATAACTTTTTACAGACGGATTTTGATCTTTTTTTTAGTAGATAAGGTACACTTTGAGGACGGTTCCATAAATTTTTTTAACCAAAATTCGAACCCTAAGGATAGTAAAATAGGGAATAATTGCATGTTCATGCACTGATTTTGACAATTCTTTGTGTAATGGGTGTTTAGCCACGCATAACTTTTTACAGAGTAAGCCGATTTTGATCATTCTCTTTTTATTGTATAGGATATACTTTAAGTTAAATTCGCATTTTATAATAAAAAAAAGCTTATTTCACACAGCATGTTAATCCTAATTTGAATAACCCAGCTGTTTTGTGGAAACATATTAAGAGACATGTAGATTTTGCAGGTCGATCTAGCACCGTGACCCCAGACCATCTTCAGGACGTAGATCAAATCAATAACCACTTTTGTAATATTCTGGGTAGTAGTAAAGCATCTTCAATCGAAATAGATTACTTCAATTCGTGTAAAATTATTGATTTATATTTTGACCTGAAAACAGTTCATGAAAGAACAGTTGCAAAAATTATTAGATTACTCAAATTAAATGCTCAGGGAATTGATGGCATATCACTGGACATGATTATCCTTTTGCTATATATTAATATATGTGATATTACCAGTAATCACTGCAATAATCTATACGTCAAATTACTCTTCCACTTTCCCCACTGCTTGGAAAAGAGCTATTGTTACACCTCTACCTAAGACGAATAATGTCTCAGAAACAAAGGATTTGCGTCCTATCAGTATCTTACCGTGTATATCTAAGATTCTCGAAAAGGTGGTAAGTACGCAACTTGTCGACTACATAGAAAGCAACAATTTATTACCAATCTCACAATCAGGTTTTCGAAAATCGCGTAGCACGGTAACTGCTCTGGCTAATGTGGTAAACGGTATCCTGGAAGCTCAAGATCAGGGTAAGGGCTCTATATTGGTACTTCTTGATTATTCGAGAGCGTTTGACTCATTAAACATTCCATTACTACTAACTAAACTTAGCTTTTATGGAACATCACCTGCAGGGATCGAGTGGTTCTCTAGTTACTTGAGTGGTCGAAGCCAAGTAGTCGCCATTAATAACTGTAATGGGGTTAAAATACAATCCATCCCAAGAATAGTTACGAGAGGTGTTCCACAGGGATCTATTCTGGCTCCAATTCTTTACATAATTGGTACAGCGGATGTTAGTAGGAAAATAGAGTTCTGCAAATATCATCTTTATGCAGATGACATACAACTATATCTGTCATTTGATCCTAGTGATACTGTTAATGCTGTAAGAAACATAAATAAAGACTTCAATAGGATCGCTGAATGGTCAGAAGCCAATACCCTGGTATTAAATACATCGAAATCAAAATACATTATACTAGGATCAAAAAAGCAAATAATAATAAAAAAAGACCGACGATCTCAATTCTTGGAAAGCCAATAGAACGAGTGTTGGAAGCACGTAACCTGGGTATATATATGGATAGTGCGTTTCGTTTTAAAAGACACGTACTCGATATCTCGCGCAATTGTTTTTAGGGACTCAAAATTTTGTACCGAGTGCGTGACTTTCTAAGTAAAGTTATACGTGTCAGACTCTGCGATTACCTGGCGTTATCTAAATTTAACTACGCAGACGCGGTGTATGGGCCTTAATATTTGGGGTAATTAAATGTAAAAAGCCTGAATACCCTTTTCAAAAATTAAACTGGAGAGGAGACGATAGTTCGCAAGTTGGAAGAGCAAAAAGTTGAATATTAAAGGTACCAAGATACTCCACAGCAGCCTTGCGTGGGAGCTTCAGGTATGTAGCTATGATGTGTTGGAACCATCTACCACCACCTATCAGGGAAATTAATTCCATACAAGGATTTAAACATAAACTGAAAAATGTTCTGCTATCTTATCAGAAAAATGAAATGAATAAAGATAATTTAGGTACCTTAGCATCTTATATTAATAAATGGCTATCCAACAATCTATAGATTTATCCATATAGAAAAAAAGGAGCACAGGCGGTAAAATGAATTTACATTTTGATTTTATTTTCTATTTTTATTATTACATTTTTTTTATCTCGAGTATTTACTTTGAAGTTCTTATTACTATTTTTATTATGTTATATTCATTTAAACTCAACTGCAGTGTCTGATCCGTGGCTGCCTGATGGGCGCTACGCATATTCTTCAGCGCTGTGGCTTAATCGCAACAGCATAGGCTGAGTTGGTTTCCTTTTTGGTATCACGTCACTAAAAACATTACAAGTTCTTGTTTTCTGTCTTGTGTTATTGTATCACGTTGATGTATGTTTATGTAAACCAAGAATTGTTGTTTTTGTATCTTTATCTTGTACGAAATATTCCCAATTACAGTATCGCAAGTTTATGTGTAAGTTGATACCAAATAAATGAAAAAAAAATTTCATCTCTGAATTATGTACTTCCGCAAAGTAACGCCTGAATCTATAAAATAATTAAAATCTCTCCTATCATTTGCTACTTAATCCGATAAAATGAATTTATTAATCTATATCACAGTGGAGACTATATTTACGTCATATTAGGTTATTTCGCATCTAAGACAAGTTTATCATGAAAAAATACGCAAATAATAATCTAAAATATTTAAAATAAACACATTTATACCTATAGATCATATTATAGCACTAATTTATACACCCAATCGGATTCGTTAATTTCAATATTATCAGCAATAAACATCCCTACATACTATAATATGCAGTTTCACCAAGTGCCGATGATGGACAGTTCGTTGCAAATAATCTAAATAATTAAAGTTACGTAATGTCAAACAAATTAAATATTAAAACATTTTTCGAAATGAGAGCGTTACGAAAAGTATGTGGTGTCACACACGCACATCTTGTTTATAATATCGATGAGAGGGAAAGGTTGGGTATAAGTAAAAGATAGTATTGATGTATAACTGTAAAGACCGGATAACAAAACACATATTCAATGTGAGTATGGATTTGGTTTCAATCGTCTCCGAAACTGACGTGTTTTAATGAAGAGAGATATGAATGTAGAAAAAAAAGGCAAGTTTATCTGGGGGTCTCACTGCTCTTTACATATCTCGTAGGGAATTTGGCGTTAAAAATGTGTAATGTGTATCTCTTCTAAGCAATTGTAAAACCGAGTATACACGTTAAATAAAGTTTAAAAAAATACATTTTCAGGTTTTTTAAAAAGGAGAAATCCCACGATTGTATGAACCGCCATCTCAAGTTGCATCTATTTCAAACTTATTTTAAACGATGTGTATTTATTTAACTGCTATCCCCATACATTGATTTCAAAATCGAAACCCGGGTCTTAAAGTTATTTAGGAAAATGTAACATAACCTCAAAATAGAAATAACCCGCAGTGTAAGTTAAATGCCGTTGAAAGTTGAAGTTTACCGCCTCGTTGGCCAAATGGTTAGTGACCCTGACTACATAATCGATGATTTCGATTCCCGGCGAGGACAAGCGTTGGAGTGATGAGCGTAGATGTTTGTATTTTTGTATTTGGGTGTTTGATAAACATATTTGAGTATTTATATTTGTATTTCTATGTATTAAATATAAAAACCAACTGTATTAGTTGGTTAACGCCCTTAAAACAAGCAAATATTTTATAAAATTATATTTGTTTAAAAAAAAACGTGGATAAAAGTACTTACTTTCGTTACATATTCTTGCTTCCATTATGTCAGTATTTGCAAAAATCATATTCTCACATGTAAGATTAAGCAGTCGGTAAGTTTACGCATTACGTTTAAGATTATATACATATCAACCTCAAAGATAGTAACGAATCCTAACGACAATCGGTGTTTTTAGGTGATGGATATCGATTGCCTTCAGAACAGTTAGCATGTGAACTTGAATCCTTTCGATAGAAAAAACGTTGATTGTGCTTGCATTTCTAATAGCCCTGTTTCCATAAATTTCTCTAATTATTCTAAAAATTACCTGTTTGTACCTACTAACTGCGACATAATAACAAATTAATCAAAATACCCCGTGTACCAGGACCCGGGCGAGACGTTGCAGAACTCTACCACTTAGTACGTTCATATTGCTGTTATATGCGTTATTATTCTAAACAGGCAACTATACCACTCGGCCCGTTGGCCGATACCCTTCATTTTAATGCCATCTAATGAGGTGGCATTAAAAGGAAGGGTATCGGCCATTTTGTATTGTTTTCTTTTCTATATATTTTTATTTGCTTCCGGTGTAACGACAGTTCCAATCAAAAATGTCGCCAATAATATCAAACATGCTTTCCGATAGCCAAACAATGGCAAAAACATGAAAATAATTTTATGCATGAGACAACTTGGTACCAAGAATGGACATTCTCCTTTCCCAATATTTTATACGGCATTGCTGTGAATTTTAAATTTATAATTTTTTTATCTCAAATTTACAAAATATTTTTTGACATTTTATTTTTGACAATTCACACTTATGTTGTTACAGATTTATGATTTAATTTCTTCAGAAAGTACTCTTTTATAATTACTTAATTACACATGATAATAATTTAGGCTATTGAATTATTCTTGTATATACTAACAAATTTTTATATTTCTGTTTATGATAGCTCGACACGTATAAAGAAAAAAGGATTCTGCCATAATAAATCAACATGGACACAATTTCAAAAACAAAAATAAACACAGTCTCTAAAGATGTTTTTCTTCAACTAAAACCAATTATATATGTAGAATATGCTATGGGGATTTATAGATTTCAAATGATCAAGGATACAAAATACAGCGCTCTTATCAATCGGATTATTAAAATATGCGGAATAGTAACGTCATCTCTGGTAGCAATCACCTTGATAACTATTGTCTTGAAACCAATATTATTTTATAGTAACATTACTCCAAGGAAAAACCTTATTACTTTAGAAGGCATATTGTGGATTATGGCAACGATACAATTCATGTTACCAACTGTTACCGTTTTACTAAATAGAAGAAAAAACATGCATCTCTTGTCTTTTTTAAGTCAGATAGATTCTATTTTAATCATCAGTTTACACAACAAAAATCAATATTTTGAATGGAAGAAAAATTTACGTATCAGATTTGTTGTATTTTGTTTATTTTATATGACGACAACAGTTTTTTATTCAATAAATCATTATTACGTGTATAAACACACTTCAACATTTGTAACTGCATACAATATATTATATACAAGCCTGTATAATTTCAAAAGTTGTTTTGAAATATTTTTCTTCTGTAGTATTCTGACCATGATATCAAATAGGTTGGATATCATTAATTTGCACTTACAAGAATTTATTCATAGCCGCAATCCTAACATTTTACATTCAAGCAAACGAAATACTTTTAATTTTCTTGGGAATATATCAAATAGAAATAGACAAATTTGTTCACTGGCCACAGCATTTGGTCTTATCGGGGAGGCAACCATTACCGTTAATAAGATTTTTAATTTACAAATATTAATATTTTTCCTATTGGTATTTGCATCGAATATGTTGATTTTATACAAGACTATATTACGTTACATGAAACTATTGCATACATCACTTCAGTTGGAGATATTATTATCTTTCTTATATAGTATAATAATAAGCATCTTAATGTTAGGTTTCATATCCTTCAGCTGTGAGGTATTAATATCAAAAAGGAAGGTTACTAAAAGTATTATTAATGAATTAATTAATGACTACAGCTTTCCTCCACATGTAAGACTCCAAGCTAAGATGTTTATGGACATAATTGAATCATGGCCTTTACAAATTAAGATTTATAATATGTTTACAATCAACACAAAAACATTATTTAAGTTTTTTGGTGTTTCAACCACCTATTTAATACTGCTTGTTCAAATTATGAACTTTAATTTCAAATAAATCACAACCATTAACATGTTTTTCTGCATAATTCATACATATATACAAATATTCACGCCAGATACCTTACGGGATAGGCTGAGAGGAGCGAGTGCCAAATGTCACGATGCTTGCAGATTTGCCTTGCTCCTTCCACGTTTATTATTATCTTCATACGTTAACGCCGGTTGCGAAGACTCTTAACTTTCAGACAAAACCATCAGTTCAGACAACTTAGAAATAGCCCAACCCGAAATTTTAACCCGGAATCTGATATATTATTATTATTTATTAAGTTACTTGTATATACCAATATATAAAAGTAACTTAATAAGTAATGCTTTCGGCTAATGTATGGCTTAATCCTATTGTATTAGCTCTAACGCTCCTACTGGCTACTGTTGCAAGAAAATGGAAAAACAACACACAAACAATTAGTTGAAACAGGAAAATACAAATAACCGATGTTACAATACACTAGAACACCGTATTACGAGACGTCATAATCGTCTGTCACAACATCTGATTATCGTATATTAGTCTTGGTCTTCCTAGGTATTTACTACCTTCTGCATTTGCATTGTTTGTCTGTTTTGATAACCTTTTATCTGCCATTCTTTCCACATGTACTACTACTCCTACTACATACCATCGGAGCATGCACTTTCTAATTTTAAACCGACACTTTCTTTCAGGCCCAGCTTCTCTCTCACTTTAGTATTATGAACCTGGTCAGCGAGTATTAAGCTACATATTTTCCGCAGCGACTTTATCTCGATCGCGTTGATTCTACTTTCATTCCCTTTCTGAGATACCCAACTCTCACTTCCATATAGTAGCATTCGAATTACCTCACAATTATGCAGAGCAAGACGGGCACCCCCAATTTAAGTCTGTGCTTTTAAATAATTTCCCTAAATTCCATTCAGTTTGTTCCCTTCACATACTCTTCTCTCGATATCAGTGGTGTGCCAACTATCCCTGCTAAAAACACATACAAGATATATATGCTCATCTACTTGTTTCAACACTACAACATCAATCACAACTCTTGTGTCCATTATGGTTACTTCCTTTTCAAATACTAATACCTTAGTTTTCATCGCATTAAAGCCCGTATTATTATAGTCATCATTCATAAATGTGACCAGCATTTTCTGCATAATAAAATATGAGGTATATTTATTTCTCATAGTTTGTTCATTATAATTTAAAAATAATAAAACGATTATAATTATTAAAAAATGAACAAAATATGTACTTGCAAGCAGTGAATGTATGACATTTGAGAACATCATGCCGTTTATTCATCCGTAGGTAAAATATTTATTTTTTAAGTTCACTTTGATTACATATCATAATACTCTGAGGGCACACTTTTAAGTAAAGTACTATTTTTGTAAAACCAATGTGTTTCAAATTGTGGGTTAGCTACTACTGTATTCGTTATTTATATGTGTGCAGCTTTTTCTATATGTGTTTGTTTATCTGTGTATATGCGCGTAAATGTTTGTATGAATTAAGCTTTTATTTTCTTATTAGGTAGTTATGATAGTACTGGTGTGGTTTGGTACTATAATATTTTAATAATGTACTACATTATCTTTAATATTTCATTATGCGGATCAAACTTAAGTTATTTCTATTTCATACACATGCAAGAGTCTATTAGTTATCCAGAACTTAATAACTCTCTAAACTCAGGAATATTAATAGTACCGATGGTTTTAGATATTCTTGTAATATAAAATATTAAATATTCAGTGTTGTGTTAAAGGACGTCACTAGTTAATTAATAAGATTTAAAGAGTTTGTTTTACTAATATTTTCATTACTACTTTCATATTTAATTATTACTTTAGATTATCACTGGTTTTGACAAAAATAAAGTAATGATATTGTGTTGTTTATAATTAGTAACCAAAAACCAAACTTGGTTTTTATTAACTTAAGTGTTGAATTATATTTCTTTAATTATTCGATCGAAAGCAAGGCGTAATTTTATTTAAAAATGTCAAGAAATTAAGTTTAAAAAACATTTCACACTGATTTTTTCTTTCTATTTACCAAGAACATAAATTAAATTGATTAATTTGAAATATTATTCAAGGTAATGTCGGCACATAAGGTTCTAAAGTTAAAGGTTTGTCTATGCTCTGTGCATTAAATATACGGTTTTTATATAATTCATAATGTTATTCTGTTAAAAAAATTAAAGTGTACTACCACCTGATAGCGTCCATGACTGCGCACGGCCGCATATCTGGCGCTTCATTTAAATGAATTGCTTTAAAATTTGGAGTAAAAATCTTTATTTTGTTATAAATAATTTAAGCGCAGTAAAACTGCAAAAGCCGACTTCTCCTATATAAAAAGTGTCAATAATGTCGTCTAGATACGCGAAAACATAATCTAAATACGTATTATTACGAATAAGTCAAAAACTACTCGGAAAAATCTTAATTAAATTTAAATGAGACTACCTTAGAAGCACTAGCTATCATATGGAAAAACAATATTCAAAATTCATCCACAAACGCCGGACTAATCACGTAACATACACAAAAAAAACAACATACATGCGAATTGAGAATCTCCTCCTTTTGGGCAGTCGGTTGAAAACTACTCCATCATTTTGGTTGATATGATTTGCAGAAGTAAAAGAAGTATAATTACTAAGTTACTGTTGTTATTAGTTTATTTGGAGTTAATGTACATTTTGTTGAGACTATTATTTATGTTTAAAAATTATAGAGTAGTACCGTTGGGCGTCACCAGCCGATAAGCCAGAGGGGCCTAGTTGATATGGATAATTAGAAAAGTATGATAATAGGTAAAGTCGAGACTCGAGAGCATATAAAGTTTTACACTTGTAGTACCAACCTTACACCTACAGCGATTATAATGAGAACGGTACAAAGCCCAACTTGTATACCACACTTAGGACATTCAGCAACTTTTTTAGAATGTCTAGGGGGGAGGGTTGGCGACGCCCTTGGTACGGGAAGTCTAAGTGACGGTATCTGATTTTAAAATGTTTAAATATTTTTTTATTGTACAAGTTTGTCAAGGAGGAAAGGTATACCCTCCAATCCGGTATTCGAAATCGTCAAACGCAGATTTTATTGACGATAAGAATTCATAAGCCAGTAGAACGAAATATATTCAGGCAAAGTTCGCTTTGTTACCAGCTAGTAATTACGGTAATAGTAATAGTGTATTTTCATCTCTGGAGAGCCATGTGTTCATTGAAGTGAAAACTTTTTTAGCGGCGTTGTGCACTTTTTGTGATGGGTAAAAATGTTAAACTCGCATCAGGAACACGTGACTTCATTGGAAATTCGTAAAATAACAAAAATGCAATCAATGCAAATATCAAAAGTGGCTCATAAATCATAATACACAGTACAAAATGTAAGCAGATATTTCCGGAGTTATCTGTTCTCAAGGAATATTAAAGGCAAAACAAGGCATAGATTTGTATAGAATCGTTCATTGTATTTAATAAATATAGGAATTTAAAACTGAAAATTCAAGATATCATCAGATGTCAGCATTGAAAAAATATGACAACGGGTGTCAGTTTCAGTTTTTATTCATTATATTTTATTATTCAGATTAGATATCGATCGGGTCTACCCTATTGCTTGACTAGCGCAATAAAAGAATATATTAAATTACCACATAAATTATAGTAATTTTGTACTGATAACTAAAGCAATTCGTGCTATACCTACGTTCATATTTCTTATTTAAGTGCTATCTACATTTATTCGGAATTTTAAGTTTTCGTGAGTCTTTCAGCAATGACAACGAAACGGTTCGATCGCGCGACACTAACTACGCGCGTGTTCTTTCCGGAATTTTCGAATTTCGGATGAGAAAAAATCCGTACGGAAAGTAATGAAATGTATGTGACATACAATTACTTTTGTATAGGTTTATTGCGTTCGATTTTGAAAAACGAATTAACGTAGTACAACAAAATATAATTGCTTTATTATTTTTAATGTTTTATTGCAATATCCATTCATTTCCAATTACTAATCATCCTACTTTTCTCCTAGTCGCATTAGACTTTTCTTGGCACAATAGTCTAATGGGAGATTTCAATACGATACAAAAAACCGCTTTAAAGATTACGTATGCGATGCGAATGATAATATAATAATATATAATATTAAAAATATTATAGCTGTTCTGCTAGCTAAGATCATTTATTGGTGTAAAACCTGCTGTATAACCGGTGGCATGTCCTTGCGAATATGTACGTTCTCGCATAAATACTACTATAGTTATAATCTATAGAGATATTAATTTGATTGAATTCAAATGTGTGTGTAAATTGGAAGAGAAGATCGTACCTTTTTAAAATCCTTTAGAATCTAACTCCTTATTATCACACTAAATAGTTTTAATTTTATTGTCTTGCACGGTTGTTTCAGTTGCAAGATTGAACCACATCGACGTTAACCCTTTGGGAATCCAGCAGGTTACTCTGCCTCGATATATGTATATGATTAGTGACGTGTTAGTATCTATTAACAATATACTCTTGTATTTCGAATGTTGAAACGTTCTCATAATTCGAAAGACACTCAAAAACTCTCCGACCACTTAGCAATCATTAAGGATGCTACATGCTACAACTGATATGCCGCCGGCAAAATTACCTGACTTGTGACACCGGCACTAAATACATCTGATATCGATTGGAGTCTAAGCTGTCTACACACCGGGACAGCTTATACTCCAATCAGTATCAGATGTATTTAATTTGACATAAATAAAAGTCAAATATGGAGTATTTACAGTATACCAAGACATACTGAAATATTTAAAATGGCCGTTTAATGTGGCAAATTCAATGTATGTCCATGTCCCCGCCTGCAATAATTTAAAACGCATAAATTATATTTTTAATACATTAAAATATATGTTGCTTATGTAAGTACAACATAACATAACACTTAATTATAGAGCTTGTTTTTCTCTTTTTAGTTTGTGGTTTTTTGCAGTCTGGTGTTGTTTCTTTAATAATTATTTCTATTTCAAAGTTTTAGTTTATTATTAATAAATACGTGGCCCAGTTTAGAATGCTTAAATCGCCTCAAAGAACTTTATATCAAGATCTTTATACCAACACACATATCTTTCCGCCAGATCCTTTACGGGGTGGGCAAACAGGACCGAGTGCCAAATGTCACAATACTTGCAGGTTTGTTATGCTTCCTCTACGTTCTTTATTCTCTTCATACATACACGGTTGTAAAGACTCTTTACCCAACCGTCAGATAACAGTCTCTTCTGACCGTGGTATGTTAGACTTGATCTTTCTCGCCACCTACTTCCTTTCACATTTATTTTGTTAACCTTTCATCTGCCATTCTTTCTACATGTACGAATCATCGGCGCATGCCCTTACTCATTTTTACACCGACACTTTCTTTGAAGCCTAACCTCTCTGTCACTTCAGTATTACAAACCCCGTCAGCGAGTGACTTCATCTCAACCGAGTTAATTCTGCTTTCATTCCCTTTCTGAGTTTCTCTCTCTCACTTCCATCACTTCAGAATTCAGACTGTGATATTACTCTATTCCCTGTACACACTCCTCTCTATATCAACGGTGTACCTTATTCCAACGGTGTACTCATCCACTTGTTCCAACACTACAATAAACGACAACTCTTGCGTCTGTTCTGGTTCCTTCCTTTTCAAATACTAATACATTAAAAATTAAATTGAAACTTTATTATTTATCCCATAATCAAATTAAGTAAATTCTATTTTATTAATGCATCTTTTTTCAACGTCTGCGTTTTAAATTATCATCCATGCAACTATATGTTAATCTTATTTATATAATTTTCATAGAGTTAGTATTTTTTTTTATTTTTCAGTTTTATTGTACACACAGGTAGACACTGCTTTTTTTAACATCGTTTTTCTCTGTCTTGGGTTAGCTGTAAGATAACGATAAAAAGATAAGATAAAGAAAAAGATAATAAGATAAGATGTAATTAGTGATAAGCTCGCCTTTTGTGCTGTTTTTCTTTGTTTATTTTGTATATGTATTCTTTGTGTATAATAAAGTGTTAAATAAATAAATTGTTTTTAGACAATGGAATTCTTCGAACGAATTTTGATAATGAGGCTCTTGCAATACCTTATTCATATTAAGATTAAAGGCTAATCCATCCAATGTTTTTACTCCGTGTTGGTCCGGGCCCCCTTTGAAGAATAGGCCAACTGCTTTACAGGTAGGCATGTCGTAAAAGGCGATAAAAGGCTATCACATGTCACTAAACCGTGACAACTAACTAGGTTGTAGAGGAATGCTACGGCTCGACCGGGTCTTGATACCACCGCATGTCTACCTACCTATTTCTTCCGCAATAGCGTCAGTGCTAGGCGCTGTCGTGTTCCGGTTTGGAGGGTAAGGTAGTCGGTATACTTATGCAAATGGCATTTCAATTTTGCCACACGGATAGTGGATACCATTGCCTATAAACACCAGAGAAGTTAATGGTGCGCCATTAACATCTCTGATGTTTATAGGCGATGGTTTCTCTATCCATCAGGAAGGCCATCTGCTTGTTTGCTGTCCAATGATACACAAAAAAAAAACTCAGCTTAGAGCCCGTAAGCTTGGACTGGCGGCTCGATTGAGTATTGTTCCCCGTATAGATACAGCCCAACAAAGTATCAAGGGTAATAATCTCCTTTCAATTTTGCTTTACCCTATTATATTGTAATTTACACTTGGACAAAATTCTCTTATAACGTAAGTAATTATTTTTATGTTCATTTTTATTATATTTAGTATGACGATAAAACAAACATACATTTGACGTTTGACTTTACAACATTTTAGAAGACCTTTTGTAAGCCACTTATTTTTTATAGGTTCATTTGATACTTTAAGTTGAATTTTTGGAAAGCATAACTCGAAAAATAACAAGAATGTGTCATAAAATTCACTAAAAGCTTCTTCACAGTTTGAATTGAAAAAAAGTCACTAAAACTTAAAGATGACAAACATTCATAAAACTTTTTCTTATCCTCCTGACTAAATAGTCGTTTTGTTTCGAACCAGAATGTCTTTTTTGATTTACCTTGTGAAACTGATTCAATATTTACT
>DWSZ010000005.1:0-12786 GCA_018237265.1 Emesis lacrines
GCCTTTCATCCTTTCGTTGTGGATATACCAGCTGTCCGTACGAAGCGTTTTGATTCATCATTTCTTATTCGTATAGCTAAGGAATGGAATAACTTGCCTGCGTCGGTGTTCCCGTCCGAATATAATGTGGTGGGTGTCTTCAAGATAAGAGTGAAAAGGTTTTTACTAGGATAGCGCGCTTTACTTACTACCTATGGCTCTATCACCACTTACCATCAGGCGGGATGCAGTCAAGCGCTATCCTAGTCATAAGTAAAAAAAAAAAAAATTTAATAGCTCAATAATTAAAAATATCACAGAGGACCCAGAAAGGCCCTCAGCCGGCAGACCCACTATTATATATTTATTTTTAATAAGGGTTTGAACTTCGCCCTTGCAAAGTCAGCTACAAGGCAGATTGCATTTGTATCCTATTGAAAGATGCCATGCAATTGCCCAGTGAAAGTAGAATAAAAGTAAGAGCATCAATAACAGGAAATAAATGGAAATTGTAATAAATCAGCAAAAGAAATTAAACAATTCGCTTTATTGTGTCACGTTAATATAAAACGAATGGTGTAAAACACAAAACCAATAATATCAAAACCACTGTTATTACTAGCACATTTCCAGAAAAATAGTAATATTATTATAATCAAGATAGTTTCAAAAATTACACAAATATGTATAGACTATTAGTGTCGCCGCACACGGCCCACACGCCACAGCCACAAGAAACTAGTATCGGCCACAAAAGTGGCTAAAGCGCGCGACATCCACTTGTTGCCAGTGACTGCTACTTTTTTTAACCCATGCGCGCAGTATCGTAATGGACTCTGACGAGGAATGTTTGGTTGCGCTGCCTACTACTGCGTGTATACGTGCGTTGCCTTCGCATCGAACGGGTTAACTGACGTAAGGGAGAGAGGGGTGAGAAATCGCGCGAGTGGCGCGTGGTGGCGTTTTGTGGCGCCATTTTGGCGACGATTTGTAGCGTGTAGCGGTCGCCGGCGTCAATCGTGTGCGGCAAGTCTATAAAATATATATGAAAACTACAGGAAATATGCCAGTGGCAGAGTTTTGTGGCTGTGGTTGGTGGCCCGTGTGCGGCGACACTTAGACAATATACTTTATAAGAATATAATATTATAGGGAGGTAAATGAAGTATGTTATCGCCGCGATTCTGCTGCAAATCGTCTAAATTAGTTTACAATGAATAATGGGTGGTTTCAGATTACCGAGATAAATACTTCATTAGTTTTTGTGAATGTTATGAAATTAAAAAATTAAAATAATTTTGTCGTATTTAAAAAATGTGCACGGTACATTTTTACCGATGTTTATAAGATTTTATACTTTTTATCGTCGGCACTTGGTGAAACTCCATTTTAATGCAATATTTACTTCAACACTTGTACAGTTTCACAACAAGTTAAAATAATTAATATCCAGCTGGTTTCGCCTAGACAGGCATTATCAGGGAATTAACAACTGTTGACTACATACAGAATTACATTTTTTTTTATTTATTTACTGATGACTAGGATAGCGCTTGACTGCATCCCACCTAGTGGTAAGTGGTGATGAAGCCATAGATGGTAAGGCGCACTATTCTATTAATAACCTATTCACTCTTGTCTTGAAGACACCTACATTATAATTGGACGGGAACACCGACGCAGGCAAGTCCTGTCCCTCCAGCCCCTCGATGTACGAATCAATAATGTCGAGTCGAAGCGCTTCGTACGGACAACTGGCATATTTACAATGAAGAGTTGGAAGGCCGCTGTACGTCGGGTTGTCCGATGATAGAAAGGGGATGCAGGAATTAGGTTGTGCAATTGCTGTCCACACTCTCCAGAATGTATCCTATAGAATAAAGAGAGGCTGGCAACTCTGCGTCTGAGCTCGAGGCTTAAGAGTTTGGAAGATGTTAGTTTTGGGTACCCAATGCGGCAAAGTTCGTTGATATGCATCAAAAATAGAGTCGCAGAAAGAACCGACCCCTGAAGAACACCGGCGTTAGACTGTAGCTGACAATATATACTCGTACAACCATCGATAACGACACGAAGACACCGTTCACTCAGAAAGTCTTTTATCCAGCGAATTAGACTAGGCGATATTATATCAGCTGAAAGCTTGTTTATAAGGCTAGCGTGCATGAGGATATCGTTTTGTTCTAGGTATGCCATGAGGCGAAAGTTCAATACACGCTCCATAATCTTGCAGAGTATGGAGGTGGTTGATATTAGACGGTAGTTGGCAGGGTCAGCTTGGGTGCCTTATTTGGGCTGGGCTGTATGTTCACAAGCTTCAGATTTCGGCACTATTCCAGTCTTAAGAGAGGTGGTACAGACGTGTCAGTACAGGAGACAACTCGGAAGCACAGTTGTTTAGTACAATCGCTGGTATTCCATCTGGACCACTGGCTTTATTTACATCTAGACGACACAACGCTCTTTGTAACTTTTTGTTGGTAATGCGGATTTCAGGCATCGAGAACCGCAGTAAGGTAGATGTGGTGGTATAGCATTGCCATTGTCTAGACGTAAGCTTTTTGGCGAAAAGAGAGGCAAAAAGGTTCGCCTTCTCTTTAGCCGAGTAAGCCAATGATCCTCTGAATTCATCAACGATGGCAGTGAGGGCTGACAGAAGTTCGTCTCAATCGCTTTGGCAAGGGACCAAAAAGCTCTGCTGCCAGATGGTAAGGCAGAGAGCTTTGCAACAAGATGGTAAATGCAGTAAAATCGAACCTTCCACAAAGCCTTTTTATAAGACTTGTCGGCTTGGTGGAAGCCTCTCTTCTTCAAACTGACATCCGGAGCTCTGCGGTTTCGAGCGTCAACCCAGGTCAGTTGTGCTAAGTGTTTTCTTTTTCAGCAGAAACACACTCGGCATTGAACCATTGGGGAGCTTTTGCCACCAATGGGTACATCAGCGAATGGGATGAAATAATCCATTGCCTGATGCAACACATCGGTTATAGCATCCGCACAACTCGACGAGTCTTCGGAAGAGAAGCAGATCTGCTGCCAAGGATAATATTGTTAATCAAAATAAATTTACTCCTGGATGTATAACTAAATTCACTATATTTTATTCAATTCAAATTCAATAAAACCATTTTTTATAGATTACCCAAATTCCATTCTCTAATGTTACAAATAATTAATTAATTGGTTTAAAGCACTGCTTCCCAAAGTGGTCCAGGTGGACCCCCAGGGACAACCCCCATTATTTAATGGGGGTGCACAAGTAGTAAGTGAGCATCCACGAAATTTATTTGGTTGTTATAGTGCAAAACAAAAATGTTGGATTGCTTTCATTCCAATGTAGATATGCAGATAATATTAGAAGCTCAACGACTATTACCTGTAAAAACTTGCATATTTGCTATTAAGTTGCGTGTCGAGTCTTGCAAAGCGCCGCGCCGCCGCTAGCCGCTACTTCCATTCTCTCAAAACGCTTGTTCAAACGAGCATTAACTTGTTTGATAACTCATTCGCGTCCGGAATTTTTAGAAGACAACGGTGTAAATAAGTGAATCAATGTCAGTGTTTGCCAGTGTCGAAAAAAGTAAGTAGGTATTTGCATATTTGTTATCTTTTTCTCTTTCAGTATGGAATCATCTACTGTTGTATACGCGCCTCCCCATTATTTCGAGCGTGTTTTAGTCATAAAACCTTACGAAAGTTACACTTTTTGACTACTCCATTTCGGTCTGGCTCCATGGTCTGGCTGGCCCGATTCACTGGGCGGGTGTCTGAAATTTACTCGGCTCTTACGATTAGGCTTCCAGAGGTTTTTGAAGTCAAATATATTGGTTGTCGACGTGTCTATGTGAACACTAAGCACATAGCCCTAGTCGCCTCGTACGATACCAGGGATTTTTTATTTTTTTTATTTACAGGTAACTAAGGAACTGATACGAAACATGGCTGAATCTAAGAAGAAATGTCGACTGATTATTTGAAATTTGGTTTTCTTCCATCAAAGGCAATCAAGTGATTGCCCATATGTCTATTATGCAAAAAAAATTTGAGCAATAACTATGAAACCATCAAAACTCGAAGGCCATCTAAGAAGATGTCATCCTGATAAAATAGGTAAAGATTTAAAATATTTTCTAACATTGAAGAAAAAATGTAAAAAGAGGCCCACCGTGCACAGTATATTCAAAAATGTTTATTTCAAATAGATATTTTACAGGCGCTTTTGACGAGTTGACAATTTTCAGAATTACTACTGGATCGGAACGCGGCCACACATTGAGAAGATACGGCGGAAGAAACTCAGCGGGCTTGCCTTTTCTTTATATATATATTTTTTAAATAAATATATTACATTTATTATTTTATATTCCATATAATAATAAAGATTGGTATGAGGAACAATTAATCCCAGGTTCTTTTGTCTGATTTGCTGATATTTTATAATACCTTTTTTACATAGTTTCGTTGTAATACAGTTTTTAAATTTGTTTACTGGTAAATCTCTTATTGCTTGGGGAAGTTTATTGTACAAGGTATACATTGCCCCATAAAAGAATTACTTATTCAGTGGAGACAAGATGCATGCACAACAAGATTGTCTTTTTGCTTGTATTTAATGAGTATATTATTTGCTTGTATTTTTACGGAAAAACATTAAATTCTCAAATATATATTGGGATGTTACAGTTACAATATTGATTTCTTTGAATTTTTATCTTAGGGAAACTCTTGGGATAAGATTATAAATTGCCCTTACCGCACTTTTTTTCCAATACAAATATAGTATTAATATCAGGAGAATTTCCTCAGAGAATTATATTACAATAACTCATTACTTATAGTGAAATCTGGAAAATCGCACGCCATTGGAGAACCGTTATTTTTAGTCACGATCGAAGAGGTTTTAAAAACTGTTCTACACAAAAAAGCTCCATTTAACATACTCAAAAGAATTACCTTGAGTAACAACAATGTACAAAGGTGTATCGATTAAATGAGCTCCGATATTGAAAGCTTCTTGTGTAATTATTTGTAAAAAACTCATTTTTCCATTCAGCTGTATGAGTCAACTTTACCCGGTAATTAAGCGTTATTATTGGCATATGTTCGATTTACCATGAACGAAGAAATCCATATAGAGCTACTATTCTCGAAAAAACGGGACGGATACTAAAGGTAAATTAATATTCAATGTTCGTAAGGATTTTTTTGATGAAAACTCGATTTTGTATACGCGCAAATATTATTTCGGTGGCATGTAAAAAAAATTATACCAAAGGTAACCGCAATTCACTGTCTCATCCATCGAAAACACCTAATAGTGAAAAACTTGAGTGACGATTGCACCAATCTCCTCAATTTGTCATTAATGTAGTTAACAAAATAAGAAGTCATGCGTTGAATACTCATTTATTTGCACAATTGTGTGACGAAAATGATCCAAAGATTGATTTTACATAATTAAGTACGCTGATTATCGAAAGGTGCATATTTAACAAGATTTTACTCACTTTTTGAATCAGTTTTAGAGTTTCTAGAAACTACAGATCGAGATTTAAAAGAAAACCTGAATAAATCGAAAGCCGACATCGCGTATTTGACAGATTTGTTCAAAAATTTATGATATGAAACAAGTGGACAATATGAATTTACTAAAAACAAATATCGTAATTTTAGCTTTTCTTAGAAAATTTATATTCATAAAGGAAAATATTAATTGACGTGAATTCTATCAGTTTACAAAATTATCACAAGTAAAATGTTTTGATGAGGATATTCGGACATACGCTGAACATTTATTTGCCCTGCATGACGAATTCCAAAACACCACCACCATGGATCATAAATCCATTTGATATAATGAGATTCCGCAGAAATAATATTCTCACTGTACGTATCTTTCCTATAAATGTTAAATTCTAGCTCTAATGATACTAATATTTCTTTAAGTCCAATTTCGGCAGTAAATTTTACATGGATCGATTGTTCTGGCAATTTATGGGGGAGGACTATGTTTAACAGTGGACGTCCTACAGCTGAGAGAAAGGAAGGAAGGAGGATAATTTTGATGTATGTCTAAACGAAAATTATTTTAACATACTATGATGAGACACTTTATAAGCAATTAGATGTGCTAGCTATGGGTAGCCCACTATCCCCTCTTTGTGCAGATATTTTTATGGATAAGTTGCAAAAACTCATACATAGCTGTAAGGAATATCGAAATTGTAGTTTGTTCTGGTACCGAAATGTAGATGACATTTTGTGTCTTTGGTCTGGTTCCGCAGTTGAATTTAGTGGTTTACTTGGATATATTAATTTTTTAAATACACATAAAATTTACTACCGAAATTAGACATAAAAAATATTTTTTTTAGAAATTAAATATTAGTATTATTATTATATATATTAGAGATAAGCTAGAATTTAATATTTATAGGAAAGGAACCTACAGTGATAGTATTATTTTCGCGGAATCTTATAATTCAATTAGCCATAAGCTCGAATCATTACATTCTATGGTTCATCGTTTAATATCAGTACCACTAAGTAAAATGGCTTTTCAGCATGAATTAGCAACTATAAAGGCAATAGCTGCAAATAATGTGTACAGCGCTAAAGTGATTGATAAAATTAGACAGAAAAAATTAAAAAATCCGAAAGACAAAAAAGTCCAAAGATATGTTAGGTTGCCTTTTTGGGTCAAATTTTTTATAAAACTTCACGATTACTTAGATATAAAAACCTGCATTTTATACCACTAAATCTCTTAAAATTTTACTTTTTTAAAACGTACAAAAAGCACTTTTTTTAACAAACAAGAGTGGAGTTTGTCAATTAAAGTGTCAGGATTGTGAGTAAAGGTACTTTGAACAAACGGGAAGATCTTCTTCAGTCAGGGTACAGGAACACGAGAGGAGCTGGCGTTCAGGTAAAGGGGACTCTGCCTTTGCTAGACTTGCTAGATGAAAGTAAGGACTTTTGATCCAATGTGCTTAAAACCAGTACACTTTAGTATCAGAGAAAAGAGACTTAACGCCCTAGAAGCACTGGAAATTTATAGGTTAAAAGATAGCCGTAACTTATGACTTGATCAATTGGATCTTAATAACTCTCCTATATTTAATATTTTTAATTATTTGTAACATTAGACAATGGAATTTGATTTGATGTAATTTATAAAAAAAATGTTTTTTATTGGATTTGAATTGAATAATTTATAGTGATCGCCTCTGTGGTCTAGCGTTACGGGAACCCCCTGTTAAGTTCGCTGCTGCATGAGGTCTTGGGTTCAATCCCCAGCCTGCTTAGGATATAAGCACATGGTAAAATTTGATCGATTCGTATCGTCTTGTCATATTCTGTTCTTGACACTACTTAACTAGGTATTTGACAGTCAATCTTAAGCAGGCAGGACGGGCAACTTTTCTAATAATGTTATTTAGTAATTTTTTAAATAAACATTACATTGCCTGGGACTTCCTCTCACATCATGGGACCCTAGTACCTTGGCTAGTCGTGAGTGTACTAGTATACCTGTTGACTAATCGCGGAGGTATGACTAATAAGTAGTATCATACATCTGCCTACTATATAATAGCCGTAAAGGTCCTACTACTACTACTACTAATTTATAGTGAATTCAATTATACCTCCATGCGTAAATTTATTTTGATTAACAATATTAATTTATGTAACTGGGGTTATTCAATTTGGGTGCGGAACCAGGTCCCTGATTGCTAGGATGGTATTTACATACATTGGTTCTTACAGTATTTATATCGGTGTTATACCGGTATTAATATTTTCTATTTAACTTACATTTAACTTTCTCACTTAAAATTACATTCTATAATGAATTTAACAATTATTGGCCCGAAATTTGATATTCAAAGCAGATTCATCAAGATTATTATAATTCTGTTTTTATTTTACCGTTAACTATAATTCGACATTTTATTTGATATGATTTATTTATTTTTATGCTTTTAGTACTATGTCATTATTTCTATGTGAATCTAAAATTTCCCCTACTCATGGGAAAGACCCATAGCGCTAGCAACCCTGTTATTAGTTAAAAATAGAATTTATTTGAGGTAGTGTGTAAATTTGCCTTCAACATTTTAAATTGTGATATGTTATTTTGTATTTAGTCAACAGTTGTTAATTCCCTGGTGATGCCTGTCTAGGCGAAACCGGTAGAATATTGATTATTTTAACTATTGTGAAATTGTACAAGTGTTGAATTCAATATTGTATTATAAGATTTTATTGCATAGGAGATAGTTAGCAGATTTTATTGCACAAGTGTATATAAGATAAGGTACATAAGTGTATTATTAATTAAATACATACAGCCGTACTCAAAGTCGTTTAATGGTTACTTAAGACATCCCTTGATAATAGTTTCTTTTCAAATCTAAAAACATAATTGTCTTAAGTAACCATTAAAGACTGTGAGTACGAGGGTTAGTTTTATAGGGGCGTTTAAAAACACATCTAGTTACTTCATATTTTTATTCTAAGGTAACAAATAGCAGATAGCTTTCCAGGAGGAAAGAAAGCCATTGTCTGTAGTTATCAAACACATTAATTGCACGGTTGCTTTCCAATCAACTTGTTAGAAATGTTATGCCACGTGCACAAGCTTATTACTAGCTGGTAAATATATTTTAATTTAAGCTTCAAACATTAAAAACCGGTGAATCTCTATCGATAAGCATTAAAGAATAAGAGAACAGTCATTGGGAGCAAAATCTAGAAATATTCTATAATGATTTTAAAAGTCAAGTCGAGCGTGAAGAAGAAAACATCGTAGCTGTTTGAGATTGACTTGTGGATCTTAAACAGCTGACTTAGTGATTGAAAATATAAAACGTGCTAATACAGGTACAAAAACAACTGTTTATTAATTTCGTCTTTTCGTTTTGTGTAAATCAGAAATATTAATTTTTCTCTAAATATTTTATTATTTTCTTGTTTTTAAGTAAATTTTTATTTTACATTTATCAGTTCAAATGGTATCAGATGGTTGATGATGACAAATTGACAATTGTGTAATCATACCAGCAAAAAACCTTGGTTAGAGCCCCCACATACATTCTACTTTTGTCATCGGGAATCGCATTCAGCTTTTTAGCAGGTGCACATATTTTACACCGCACACTTAAAAAATCCAAACACGGCAATTTAACCGCATTTCGGAAGCTGAACTTAACTTTCTGCACACATTTGAATGCTCGGTTGCATCCATTTAGCATCTACGGAATACTACAGTGTTCACTCTTTAGTGTCGCGCTAGATTCGATAAAACGCGTGATTCGATACCGCGTCCGTAAGCACGCAATTATATTCGTAGATAGCCACTTCATAGTGGCTCACTCGTTGGCATTAGAATTTCCTTGAGAACGTTAGGAAAATTATTTTAAAGTACATTTTTAAGTCAAGGTGAAGGGTCTTGCTCTGCGTAATTGTGTGCTCATCCCAACGCTATTGTTCAGAAGTAAGAATTGGGTATATGAAAAGTAGTATCAAAGATGACGTTGTTGCGTAAAGTATTTGGCGTAAAAATCGAAGACCGAATTCGTAATACTGAAGTGAGAAAGAGGTTAGTCTTGACAGAAAGTGTCAGTGTAAAAATGAGGAAGAGCATGCTCCAATTATTTGGACTGGTAGAAAAATTGTAGATGAAAGGTTAACAAAACAAATACAAAATGCAAATGAGGAAGGATGTAGATACCGGAGGAGACCGAGACTGACGTATCATGGTCAGATTTATCGGAAATAGTCCGAAGATAGTGTCAAGTATATTTGTAACCGGTGTGTTTGTATGAAGCCATTAATGAATGAGGAGGAAGCAAGGTAATTCTGCAAGGATCGTAACATATGATATTCGTTTCTCATTGTCTACCACGTAAGCGATCTGGGGTAAACACATGTATGAATATCCTAGAGTATCAGACTATGTATTCCGTAATCTTGACAGTTATGTAACGTAAATTAAGGTTTTAAATCTTAGGTCACACATAAACAAACAATTGTGTATCAAGATCTCTAACCGCAGCTAACAAAAGAGTAAATGACTTAGAAACGGCTGAACTGATTTGATAAAGCGCCAAAAAATGAATCACAACGTTCATTGGAAAACAATCTTTCAAATAAAAAAAAACCGTATATATGTCGATTTACCAGTTTAAGAGTTATGCTCCCATAGAGAGACAACTAATACACAAACATAGCAGTCAAACTTCTTACACACATTTTTTATAACATCGAGTTTTACGTATGGCTTATAAGATATAATAATTTCTGAGCGCAAGTTATCATGAATGAATTAAGCCTTCTAATTAAAAAATTAAATTAATTTGACATGCTTTGTGTCATTTTTATTATTCTGGTTCTAGTTACCCACCCTCACCATTACACAAAGACAAATGTACATACACATGGACACACATAATATAAACACATACGTATACATATGTGTCGTGGTCGATCGCAGAATTTTCCACATTTTATTTATTTATTTAAACACTTTATTGCATAAAACTAGTACAAAAGACGTAACTTAATGCTATTGAGCATTTTCTCACAGTTTACCTTAGGTGATGCTGAGAGAAAATATTTCGGTAGTGCACACTATGTTTAGTGTGCACTACCGAAGAAGTGTTTAGTGTATGAACTTAAGTTATTAACATCTTACAATAATAATTAGGTAACTGATTTTCAATAATATATAAGTAAAACAAAACAAATTGCATACGTATATGAAGAAATATAAAAATATTATAGGTACATACAATAAACATACATTTATATAAATATATTAATACATATAATAACATAAATACTAGCCTGTGTAAGTTGCTATTGGGCAATTCCACGATCGGGGCAAGACATATGTATTATAATTTACAGTGTCAGCTATTCCAACCTTTTAACAGTACATATTGGTCATATGTTTGAAGAGCGGTGCAACCTAAGACAACTATTATTATGCTTAAAAGGGGGCACTCGACGATATAATCTAAGTTGAAATATAAAATAGACTTTTTGACGGACGGGCAAACGGATGGCATGATGTTCTCTGCCATTAAACGTTCACTGCTTGTACGCATTTTGTTTATTTTTTAAATAAGTATTATCTTCAAAAAAAAAGGGAATTATCACATATTTTGACGTATTATAATAGTTCCAGCAGTATCCTGCAATCAGTAAGAGTGCTTTTATAAAATGCGATGTAACGGTGTGATAAGCGCACACCCGCTTCAAATTAATATATAATTTTAACCTTACATATCAGATTACACATCGCATGCCATTATATTGTGTAATTCACTCCTTTTTTATTTCTTATTTCACGTTATTCATTATTTATCATTAATGCTATTAACATTTATTTAGATTTTCTTACGTTATTCATAATTTCTAAGAAACTGATCCGGTTTTCATTTAACTTTTTTCAGTTTATTTAGGCAGTTCATGGATAATTTATTGCACATTATTACTCATATATTGTCTTCTATACTTTAATTTATTATGCTATGCGATACAAAAAAAAACTTTAGTTAATATTTGCAATTTAATCAAAATTAAAGTTCATTATTTGAACAAGCAGTATTAAATATGTGGTAGACACACCAAAAAACTTAAATAATGGTTTTGTGTTGATTGAAAACGTATTATAAATGTTTATTTGTAAAGGCCACGAGTCAATTACATTCATGAGTATTTTAGCTTGGAGTCTCATAGTAGAAGGAAGGCTGTAGTCATTAACTATTTCGTTACCAAGACTTTTAGTGACCATCCTTTTTGATAATAATATCTCACAGCTGACTGACATGAGACCTAATAACAAGATGCATATTATTATATTAAACAAGAAAATTAATATTATCTCCGACTTGTGTGATGTAACCAAAACTCGCATGTAAATTAATATAATTTTGTATAAAATTAACATATTCGATCCAAATACTAATAAGAAAAAAAAATTATTTGTAAATTAAAAATCTTATTAACGGTAACAGTTACCTCTCCAATAAGTTTAAATCCTCTAGCTAGTGAACAAAACTGTCTATTACTGTTTGATATATTTCCAACAAAATTAAATGTATCTTGCTTACTTAAAATGTTAAGATTAAGATTAAAATTACGGTTTTGAACAAATTCTTGTAAGTGCAAATTAATGATATCTAACCTGTTTGATATCATGGTCACAATACTATAAAACAAAAAGATCTCAAAGTAACTTTTAAAATTATATACGTTTCCATATATAATAAAAATAGTTGGACCATGAACAAGTGTTGAATTAAAAACTATTATAATTAAATAGAACAAGCAAAACAAAACCAATCTGATATAAACATTCTTCTTCCACACAAAATAGTAATTTTTGCGATTTGTTCCATTTATCAAAATAGAATCTATCCGCATCATAAGTGATAGGAGTTGTGTGTTTTTTCTTTGGTTTCGTAAAACGGTAATAGTTGGTAGCATAAATTGTATCGTTAACATCATCCACAATATTTCATTTATAATTAAATCTTGTTTTATTGTGGCATAATAGCCACGAATCAATATCGGCTTAAAGATAAAGATTATAAAGGGGATTGTTAGCACAGTTGACATTATTATTCCGTACATTCTTATAATCTGATTGATTAGAGCCCTATACTTCGTATCCTTGATGATCTGAAATCTGAATATTCCCATGGCATATTCAATAAATATAAATGGTTTTAGTAAAGTGTTACTTAAGTCGGTGGAAATATCTTTAAAAACTGTATTTACTTTTAGTTTTGTAAC
>DWSZ010000006.1:0-12000 GCA_018237265.1 Emesis lacrines
TGGCAAGCCTATCGCCATATCGGGCACGTTCCAATCCCGGGCAATGTAATGTTTATTTAGAAAATTCTAAATAACATCATTAGAAAAGTTGCCCGACCTGGAGATCGAACCCAAGACCTCGTGCGGCAGCGAACTTAACAGGCGGGCCCGTAACGCTAGACCACAGAGGCGATCAAAATTATAATAATGTAGATTTTCAGTGTCCTCTTATCTCATTCCAATGTGACGTTAATAAAAATTCGTGCCTACGCCCATTTTGAATTATCCCGTCACGCGATTGACCGATTCAAAGAAATCGGTTTAAACATATATTTCACCTTATATTTAGTATATAAAACTATATATCAACGTAATCTGCATTAAATTACCTATTCACTGACTAAACATGTTGTTGTTCATCAGAATTTAAAAATGGCGAAGATTCGATGTCCTGTTACAAGTGAATGCTCGTCTATCAGTACCACGTGTGGCAGCGTTTCTGATCCGATAGTAACTCAAAAAATGTTGACGCGTCGAAATAACATGTACAATGATTTACTGAATAAAGAATATTTGATTTCTGATGATTTCATATGTAAACCAAAAAAAAACAATATATCCATTAAACATTTATTAAAAGCATGTAAATACAGTCTTAAACTTTATATTTAAAATAAGTACATACATTGTGAAACTTAAATATCATTGTAATAAACATTTTCAGAACATACATTATTTTACAAATCTTATTTTTTGTAGGTATCATGCGTGTACATTACTCGGTAGACATATTAAACTTCAACTTTCGGAAAGAGACAGTCGGCTGTTATCAGTTTTGTAGAGCGTTAACTCTGTCGCACGAAATGCTAACGCAACGCACTTGAACAACAACTGATAAAACGTCATATGGTGCACGACAGAGATAACGCTTTACGAAGTAGAAATTAGCCGATTGTATCTTTTGAAATGTGCAGTATTTACCACCAGGTTCTGTTGTGTTTCCCGAACGCAACCCGAACCCGAAATTGTGTTAGTCGCAAACGTTTGCGTGTGTTCACACGCAAACGTTTGCGACTAACACAATTTCGGGTTATTCCTGCTGAAACACATTTTCCCTATACACTAACTTAATGCGGAGCTATAAAATGATTAAAACTTTCATGTGAAATTATTAACCAATGAGCTCTGAGGGCCACAGCAGAGAGGCGATTTTGCGACTGTACCCCGATTTCTCGAGATCGCAACAAAATCGTAGCAACGTTAGGGTACCTGCGTCAGCTTCCGAAAAGCGAATAAATCGCCGCGTTTAGCGTTTTTAATAGTCTGATGTGCAATGTGTAGTCGCTGCATTTAGCTTCTAAAAAGCGATTAAGTCGTCGATCGCCGATGCTAAAAGTATCATGTCTGCTGTGGCTCTTCTATCAGGGTTAGCTGGATATATTCGCGAACAAATCTCGTCTCGAACGCGTCGAGACGCGTTAATTAAAGAGGAGTTAAGCCATTTTAATTATTTAGTTAATAATTTCTCACGAACGATTTAATAATTTTAATTCCACCATTAGCTCTTATCGACACGAACATCGATTTAACTTATTTTGATGGTATCTACTAAACTACTTAGATTATATCTCAATTTTAGTTTTCATTTGATTGTTCACAATAGATTTTTCATAATGAAATACTTTTTAATGTACCATCGAAACATTTAAAAATTCTTATGTAAAATAGCAGAATTTGTGAAATCGTCGTAAAAATAGGTATCAACTAAGGAATGACAAAATGAAAACATACAATTATTTTTTTTATTATAGCTGCAGGAGCCATCCACTGAATGTTTTTTTTATGTTATAGGACAGCAAGCAAGCAGATGGCTCTCCTGGTGGAAAGAGAAAACCATTGCCTATAAACAACAAAGATATTAATGGTGTGTTGCTAACCGTATATCAAGGTTGAAAAGCCACATGCATAAATATACCATACCCCCCAAACCGGAACAAGACAGCGTCAAGCACCGACACTATTACGACAGGAAAAGGTAAGACGGTGGTACCAAGACCCGGGCGAGACGTCGCACAACTCGTAGTAAATAGTAGTAAGTAAGGTTGTAATCATTCATATTAAATTTATTGTAAGAGCTCCGTACTGAGTCTACTTAGGAAGTACAACATTATTTCTATAAGTTTGTTGTAGCAGATTCGACTTTATACCTCCAAAGAAGAGAACCACTTATATTTCTCAGTAAGTAGTCGTTGTGTCTACCGACTTAAATCTACCGCTGTAATTTTAGGCGCCACTAGGTGACGTCACCTGGAGGCGTGGACTCAATTCTCTTTTACGACGTTATGTTGTGTACGACGTTAAGGTTTACTTTAACTATCCGCCACACGTCTTTGTCACGTCTCTTCATAAGTCAAGCTTTTTTTACTCATGATATTGTAATTAGTAAGAAAAGCAAAGCATTGTAACGGTAGTTTTATATTCGTAACGGAGAATTAAACATTAAAACGCACATATTTTGTAATGTACAAAAATTAACATAGTATGGAATGTTCAACTGCAATATTTGTTAGTCTACTTCAGAAATTTATGTTTTGGACAAGGAAGCGTCTCGATGGCTACGCTACGGCAACGAAACATTAATCGTTAACAACAAACATATCTTCTCCCATGCACTACATATTACGCATACTGTTATTTGAATAATTATTTCTGGAACATATAGATATATTATTTTTTTAAATCACAAAAAAAAATATATAATTTTCTATTTATTTAGAGTTAAATTTAAAAGCAGAACACATTAGTTTTTAATTCTATGTAATGGTTAATTCATGTACGATTAATTGAACACTTTGAAATAAAATAGACGATTTTGATTTTTTCCCCGTTTTTGTCGATTTTTTTATCACTAATATTAACACTAAAATAGCTAAATATATTCACCCAAAGAACAGGCAACAATGAAATAAAAGTTAAACATCGATGAAATATTATTGCCGACAAAACTTAACAGAATACAAATTTTACGAAACAATTGAATTTGAACCACAAACCTTACCCTCTGGACGGCATCGAATTGAAAAAAATATTTTGTGTTGAGCAAGGCTATAGGCTATTATTTTTATCTGACTGCTCAAAAAGAAGTGATGCTAGTCTATGAAATTGATAAATAATGAACTTTCGTATTTTTTAACTATATATGACTATACTAAGGACGGAGGTACAAATCCAATTGTGTCGAAATTTTTTCTTTTAGTATTACAATTTTTCCTAGCAAGGTAAGTGCCACATACATAGTTAGAAAATACGAAAGTACTGATCAGTAATATAAATGTGAATTTTAACTGTAACGATGAATTCATTTAATAGAATACTCGTACATAGTATACCTAGCGATCAGTACAATCAACGTAATCGGTCACCATTCAAATCGTGCTTTGGATCTACTTTTCTTTTAGTTCTTACAATTTTACCCCATGCTAGACTATATAATACCATATATATGTTTTAAGATATATATGGTTATATTACACAAACTTAATAGATAGTTTAAATACTTAGTGGTGCTATTAATAAAACCTTACGAAAGTAACTTTCCTTAAATTCTCTGACCACATATCAGTACCGTTATTTTGAGCTATTGAGAGAAAGCGTTTTCAAAAACAAAAGAAAACCTAGTGCAGAGGAGTATTTTTATATCAATAATCAGCAAAAGATAAGACGTGGACTTGTTTAAACAAAACAAAAGATATCAAGTGTCATCTCTTACACTTTTATAATCCGGACATCCTACCGGATATTTTAAAATAAAAAAATATGGTCTGGTTTATCTAACTAGGTTTCATTTTTAGAAATGTCGATTTGTACGTGTTTTTATGCAAATAAAAAAGGCTACAATTTTATAGAATTTAACCTAAAAGCATCGACGTGCGGCCTGAGAAGCCCCGGTAGGTACGACTTGTTCGTTTACCCCTTTTCCCGCACAATACCGATCCGGGCTTCTAATTGCCTACATAGTCAGTGCCCACGAGGACACTGAACAGGCAATGTTATCGTTGTGTACCTATCTACCGTTCATTATGATGCAAGGAAATATATTTAACTCATGCCTTTCTCTAAAAAATCTATATTTTATACTCAGCCTCTCAGGCCGAACATCGGTACTAACGTTACAAAAAATGCATGTCAGTACTAAGCGTTCATTTCATAACTTCTCATTGCTTTGAAATAGCTCAGATGGGAAATCAGGAGGTTCCATAATTAGTGCACCGTGGTTCGAGTCCTGACGTTTCCTTCTTTTGTGAGAAAAATTATTATTTAGCCCGTTATCAACGCATCTTATAATTATTTTTTCATTTTTTTTTGTGTTTTTGGACAATATACTTAGATATAGAAAAGTGTATTTTTAAAAATAACTGCCTATAGACATTTAGAACACTAAAGATATTGCAGATGCGTCGCTGTCTTGAGGTCGGGGTCTTAATCTCTCGTATGTCGGACAGTAAAATTTACTTGACGGATCGGTCGCGTGGCAACCGCCCGACTGACGAGAGGATATGCCTCATGTGAATGAAAGTATACCGGCGACCTTACCGACGCTGTTTCCGACTGACTGGGCTAGTGGAATAATCGAGTAATCTTCAATTGAAAGATTATTTCATAAGCGGGTGAAATTAATGGGTACTTTTGATGTAATATAAAATATATAACCATTTCCCGCGGTGTAACCCTAAGCTACCTTACCCTAACCTAAGCACCTATCCCGAGGGAAAATTGAGATAAAATGTTATCTGTCACTTAGGAAAGTTAGGGCAACATATAAACTAAGTCAGTCACTATTAATGTTCAGTAGTTTCAGTATAATTCAGTAGTTTCAGAAAGTACTTCCTACAAACAAACAAATAATATTATAAGGCCCAGTCCGCACTGCGATATTTCACGCGATATCTTTTCTCGCTAATTATATTCCGAATTTTACCGCGACTTTTGCGGTTTTTTTTCTACTAGTGCGGATACTCACTCGTATAAGATTCAATGTGCTACAGTATTGTGAGAAAAAACTGCGTGATGAAAATTCGCAGTGCAAACAATCACTTATGTGAAAAAAAAAATTATCGTTTTATAAATTTATCGCCTCTTCGAATTCGGATGAGTCGTATTTGATAAGAATTGTTGCTGGTCTTGAGAGCACCACATTTAAATATAAGCTCTTTTAAATAGATTTATTACTTAGAGTTTCATATAGTATATTTTTTGTTGCGTTTTTAGTTGTGCCTATATTGATTTATTTAGCAGTATTTTTGTTTTAATGAAGTACGTATTCAATTTCATTTATGTTATTTTATGTTTTTTAATAATATTTTCAGGATATTGTACACTTCGAATTTTAACATTTATGGTTAAGTATTTCTTTTTACCGGGTTGGTTGTAAGAATTCTCTTTTTTACGTTTTATCTATGGTGTATAATAAATAATTATTATAAAACTAAAAAAGAGTGACATACAAGTTTTAAGACATTAAGGAAAATCACAACGTTTTGGTTGCCCTTTTTTCACGAATAACAATAATATGACAATAATACCACTATAAGATGTCATGGTCCTTTTCTGGAGTTTTCATCTTATGCCATTGCTTTTCAAACGTAAACTGCCATAAAATGAAACCAAAAGAATGAGCAAATACATGAAATATAGATCAAAATATTTAATTATAAGCCTTAAAATACTAACAATACATGAATACTTAGCAAGATTATTATAATTTACTATTCTACTCACATTATAAGTGTTATATAATATAACAAATATAAGCCTTACTTCTAGAGATGTAATTATTATATAAAAATAGTTTGAATGTGAGATGTTAATTTAAAGGGTTATAAAACACAAAACAATTTTTCTAAAACATGTCACAGAGGCGTGGAATATCTTAAGCCTAAAAGGGGCTAGGGTTTCTGAGTTGAAAATATTAATCCAGACCCTTTTATTGTCCTAGAAATAGTCCTCTGTCTACGTAAATATTACAGTAATTTCCCTGTACTTGATGGATTTTATAAAATAAAAAACCCTCAACCAATACAAAAACTGAAAGCTACAGGAACTTAATAAAACCATCTAAAAGTAAAATATGAATGAGTGTTGGAAACGAACTGGAATTTATAGTTTACATATTCAATTTACTTTTAATATTCGTACTCTTTGATTAATCTATGGCCGTCAGCTAATTTTAAGAAAAAAATAAGGACGGTGACGGAAAACATGTCAAATTAAAAAAAAAAATAAGAACAATCCCCATTGGATTGTTCTTATTTTTTTAAATTTAAAAACAATTTCGACGAATAGTGTTTTTGAACGTTATGAATCAATTTATAATGAAAAATGTTAATTAAATATTGATATTTTCGCTATATTATGATTGATTTTGTTTGACCTTCAAATGACATCAGCGTATACCATATGGTGTTGCCTTTGCTTATAGAATAAAAATAAAGTTTCTACCAAGTGTCAAATTTAAATGTCATAAATCGTAATGTAAATAAACAACATAATCTGATTCATTAACGAATATCGTAGTTATTTTCCTACTTGTTTTGCGTTCCTAAAACACTGATTTGACGTGAACAAAGATGCTTTACTCAGATAAATAAGTTCAAAATAAGCATTGATTACTCGTACTCACATTAGGATTCTTACTCCCCTTATTTTAGCTACACTATGGTGACTGCTAGATATGAAGATGTTATATTCTAATATAACAAGTCTCTACGTTACGCACGTTTCGGGAGCCAGCTTTAACAAAAATAACACTCGTTTTGTTGATGTTTTGAAAATCAATCGTCTGATTTTTTTTTATTTGTTATGACTCCGCTAAATTTACATCGATTCTGCCAATGTCACGTTTATAATCAAAATATCTTTTATGTTTCCTTTATATTCTGAAAAACATATGGAACCACGGAAAAAACAAAAATAGCAGTATTAGTATAATGATACATTTCACATATACATTGGAGTTAAGGTGTTAGTTAAGAATTGAATCGTCTGATTTATAAATTAACTAATATTAGTGACAATGACGAATATTAAAGACAGATAATGTGCCACTGACAGTTCTTTACATTTCTTAATTGCTAATGAGGCAAAGGCAGAGTAAGCATACCTAATGTCATTGAAGACGTAATTTATTTTAAAGGCCATGGATTTAAAAATTATTTAAAAAAAATTACTGACCCGAAAATCAAAATATTGAAATAAGTTCCTTATAATGGTCTATATTTTCAAAAAAGACAATAAAAAGTAAGTCAGGAACTCTATTCCTCGAAACGGTTTATGAATTACTACACTTAAAAAAATATGATCAATCCCCATTGCTAAAAATTGTGTACCTGATTTAAATTACGTTCCAATTCACAATAGAAATGGTAAAAAATATTTTTCAAAGTTGATTGCAAATATTATGTCCTTAAGCGATAATTATAGTGAAGTAAAGAAGTAAGTAAAATACTTGTTTTGAATAATATAAAAAAATACTGCATTTTTATATTTAATATAAAAATAGCATGTATAAACATTTCTTATATAGGCGTGCGTTTTGAAATTCACTTGTCTTAATTACATACACCAAAAATTATATCTAGTTTATATAATTTATTATGGTGATTTATATAAATATGTAATATAAGAAATAACGTATTTATTATATTATTACAGTTAATAGAAATAATTACCCCTATAACTTGGGGATTTTATATACATAATAATATTTGTATTTGTGAGAATGTTTTAGAATTGGGTGCTTTAGTGCTATCGTGGAGATTATTTTGTATAGAGTATTAAACTAAAAGGATATTAGTACTTTAAACCTGTTTTAACGTTTTCCATCTTCAAAAGTTTTTTTGAACATTTCTAATTGCATTCGAATTTTATCTGTGCTGGAACAGTTGTGTATTAAACACAGCCAGTGCTAGGTTTCTGACCAATGCCTGTGTAGTGTTTCTAATGCTAGTGAATCTTGAACTACAACTTTAAATCTCAGTATACAAAGCCACGTAACATCTCTAAATGCACATAACATGTTTAAAAATGCTAAACTTTTAGTTTAATACTAAGTATTTGTCGATACATACAAGTATGTGTTATTTATAATAAAAATATTCGTCCCAAGTTTTAACGATGATATTAGTGTCTCTACTAACATATAATGTTAAATATGATATAAAAATTGGCATTTTCACAAGACAACAAATACTTTGGCACAAAACAGAGGTGCGCTAAAGGTGTGTCACACGGATAAATTAAATTTGCTCAAGTTTTTGAAATTTCCATTTACCTGGATGTTTAAGTAGTTGCAAAAATTACGAGGACAAATGTAACGCTAAATACTGAACAAACAGAATGTAGAATAATTCAACAGTAAGCGCTGGTATTCAAATTACCTGCCAATTTATGAAAGAAAATATACCTACGGTTGTTCTTACAGCTGATAGGTAAGCTATAAATTCGACCTATCAGCTGTAAGAACGGTTATGAAATTTTAAGAGGTTAAAAATAATTGGAATATCACCTTAAGATTATGTATCCTTTGTTTCGCATAATTTCAATTTGCCCTCAAACAATTATGTAAATAGAATTATACAAATCAAACTATGTAAATTTCTATTAATTGATTAAATCATACGAAAATTATTTCAATTTATGTTCTTCAACCTTTTGAGTAAATTTATAAATTTAATAAAAGTCTAATCCTATTTAAAAAATACTCAAAATTACATTTTATTCAATATTATTTTACCATTTAAACGCACTAGTGCAAGGCACAATGATTAATCCAAAATTAGGTAGTCTGTCGAATACTTGATTTTCTATAATATCAAATATATTACTCGAAGCTAAGACTATTAAAACCAAAGTCTACTAATGCGAGTGTTTATGATATCACAAATATTTATACGAAACACATAGTTTAAATTTATAACAAATTTGCTATACGAAACAAAGGAATAACTAAGCTGCAACTTAAAGATCTATCTTACTAAATACGTGGGTGGGTATAAAAAGAACATCCGTATTCAAAAATATTTCACTTACTTACCTTAAAATTTTAAATATGTGTATGCACCTTTAGAAATTTGTTTAAATATTATTCGAGTTTTTGGATTCGCAATGATTGGTGTTAATATTAAGTATAAGGCATTTACAAATGTTTTGTAGTTGTTTAAGATTAGATTTTGTTAATAAAATCGGCTATATGAATAAATTTGAAAAATGAAATTTAAAATGTAGGTATGCATGAACCTTTATATTGTGATGCAGATGAGAAGAATACTTACTATTTATCAAATAAAAAAATTTAAACCAAAATGATAATAAAAACACTTTACATTCTTAATTAACATTAAATTTGTTAATTTTATCTAATGTTCACATCTAACTACACCATTTAATGTACAAGTTATCAGAAATTTCAAAATAACGGTCAGTTAATGAACGCTCAAGTGTTGGAATTACCCCAGTTGCTATGTAGTGATAAAAATACAGTGGCCTGAACATCTATACGTGACTATATGGTTCTTAGTATATAAAATGGTGCAGTCGATACAATTTGAGAGTATTCAGTTACTATAAATTAATATTATTACTACTACTTAAAACATATATAAATTTGCCTAAGGTAAAAAAGTCTAGTAATTACTGTATAGCTGGTATTAGGTACATTTTATCACGAGACTAATATATTCCCAAGGAATAAGAGTCATTGAAAAAGACTAGGTAAGCAAATCTAAGATAATTTTCTTTACTATTACAGTTTCATAGGATATCTTAATAACACGTCAACAAAGTAATTTATTGTTTTTGTTCTAAATAATAATTAAAAATATTTATTGTAAGTATTTTTCAAACAGTCAATCCAAAGTGAAGAAAGACTCGTAAATCTGCATCATATTAAATATTACGAGTGTGATCTAAAAGTATAGTCTTAAAGACTAATAAAATACTAACCTACTTGATAATTTAATATTAAATAATTTCTGAATACAATTCTTGTACTGTGATGCCAAAATATCATAATTTGTCCGTTGGAGTCCATAATTGGACTGCTTCTGATTATGATAAATATGTGAAATTAAACTTTTGTTATTACATTAATAGAGTCTATTGTCACCCTATTTATTGCTTTTAGTAATAAATTTTATTGCGAAATAATACTTCTTTAATTTCCTTATCTTTTCCGGCTTATATTTTGGCCATAAATTAAGTTGCAATTTAAAAAGTGTAATTTATCTTAATTTTGGATTTCGAATTTAAAACAATTTTACGTAATTTTACTGTCAAGAGCTATTGTAAAAAATAAGAATTTAGCGAAAAATTTAACATTTTAAAATAAGTTTCAAGTATAAGGAAGACTATGGTTAAAGAAAACAAAATGACCGTGATAGCATTGCTTACTATTTACTAGACATATCTTAAACGAGCTTTCACGAGCACCACCCCACATCAGAAATATTTTAGTGAAGGGTTCCCTACCATGGGACTACCAAACTTTATTTTTGTGAAAATGTGTAAAAACTTCTGGCAAGGAGTATGTACATTCAGCATTAAACTGATATGAGCACCTAGAGCAGTCAAAATTATCTGAAAGTCATAATATCAATAAGCAGTTCGAATCACTTGTTCGAATTGTTGTAAGTACACAAAGTGCTCAAAATATCTTAATATTCGTTGTTCCATGTTTAATGTAAACAGTGAGAGTTTTCAAAATTATCTTGGCAAACAAAACTGTCAAGGATGTTTCAAGAAACAATCCTAAATGACAAAGTAAAATTACTTAAGCGATACACTCTTCCTCAAAGTTCTCTGGACATTCTAATAACTCCTGGCCACAAGACATGCACCTAAGCCGGGCTTACGCTAAACATTCTAGATTTAATCAAAGCAGATGATTGACCCTCCTAGAGGCTAGACCTGACCCCAATAGACTACAAATTGTTAGATTTGAAAGACATTGACTGCTCGAAAAGAAGGCACAATTTATTATCCATCTTATCTACTTATCCATAGGCAGTTTGCCTCTGCTCTCTCTCTCGAGAGAGAGAGATTCTCTCAAGATATCACTGGAGAGAGCAGAGGCAAACTTACCTTACCTACCTTACATATATATACCTATATATATATATATATATATATATACCTTTATAAATAATGAATCACATGTTAACGGTTATTTAATATACTTATAGGGAATTTAATACTTTAATAGACTTAAAGTCGATTTCCTATATGCAAACAATATAAAAATAGAGTAGACTTTATAAAACAGTGTTTTTAAAAGGTTTATTATTAATATTATATATACTGGCTGTTATACACGACTCCGTTTACGTGATCAGCTTTACAGCTTTACAAAAAATTTGATCTTTTTGAAACCTTATCAAACATGCCGAACGACTTCTTAATTTATTAATTTCTTAAGCAAAGAAATTAGTACCCTTCAAAAATAAAGTTTGAAGATGTAATGGAGGATTTTCATCAATCAAAAAATGAACCAATTCACCTTAAGACAGCATACTAGTTCACTCATGGGGATCATCTGATTCGTCATTGCGCATGGTCTTATATATATATATTTTTGTTTTTTGTGTATTTTATTTGTTTGGGGGCTTGGAGGGGGCTAAATCCTAGGCTGGACCGCGCCTGGCCTGAGGTATTTTTGGTTTTAGGACATAATTCTTTATTTTTGACGTGAAACATCTACAGCGGTGAGTATCGGAGTGGCAGTTGACGTGGCAACGCTACACTTTGATATAGGAAATTATTTTTATAATATTGTACTTGTTTTATTAATTTTATGTGTAAATTGTAAATAGTAATCCCCTCTGTGGTCTAGCGTTACGGGCGCCGCCTGTTAAGTTCGCTTCCGCACGAGGTCTTGGGTTCGATCCCCAGATCGGGCAACTTTTCTAATAATGTTATTTAGAATTTTCTAAATAAACATTACATTGCCCGGGATTGGAACGTGCCCGA
>DWSZ010000007.1:0-11885 GCA_018237265.1 Emesis lacrines
GAGATCCAACAATATTGATTGTTTCTTTGAAACACCTAAAAAGAAAACAAAAATCCAAAAGCAAAGTTCATTAATTGCTCAAGCTGCCAAGGATGGTGTCTCTTACCTCACATCCGGTGAAAACGATGAGACAAAGGCCACGCACCTTGTGAAAATCGAGATTTATGACATGGCTAATATTCGCAATGTACCATCTACTGACCATTGGAAACATGCAGACGTTAGAGTGAAATATTACACACAATGTCAAGAGGACAAATATTTGGATAGTGCAAAAGACATTATTTACAATATTACCAAACACGTTGCAGCAGCTCCCGAGTGCGTCAAATACTATATACCCCATAAAAATCAACATTGACTGTGACAATAAGCTCGTTTTATTTTATTACAAAAGGCCATAAGCAAATTTAAAGTTAATTGCTAGTTTATTATTAATTATTGGATGAAAATAAATATTTTTAGAAGCAAATTTCTCGTTTTAATGTACCAAAAAAACTGCAGATATTTACTGTTAAATTAAGTTTAATGTTTGATTGAAATAAAACAAGATACTCTTTATGAATCATTTTATTTTAAATACATCTTTAAACATTATTTCTAAACATAAGTCATTATACACAGTATTATTACAAAACATATTAATAAACTCATACATAGAGATAGACTTATGTCTGCAATAAATATAAAGTAAACAATACATGCCACACACTGAACTTAAATAATTTTGAATAACTTTTCCATTGCATACAAAATACTTGCAGTTTTTGTTTAAAAACTGTTCGAGATGTCCTGGCGGTTTCCTTCCGAAAGAATCAAAGTATTCTCCAACACCATTATTGTTTATGTATACAGCTACCCAGTGTGATCCTGGCATAGTATCGGGGTCCAAATTACTAATAAGATAAATAGGTAAGGAAACACGAATTGGTAAACGATTAGCAGCAAATACGTTATTTCTAAACGATGGATCAATTTCTTTCAAAAATTCCCTGATATTACATGTATTCATTTTTTTTTGTAGTAATGACTTTAGCTATTATAGTCCACGCTTATTTCCCTATTTTTATTTATTTCAATTACGTTATCAAACTCTGCATATATAATACAATTAATTGTTTTATGTAAAGCTTCATCAAAACGAACTTCTAATCGAACACACCCACGCTTGATTAGATTCCAATGTGAACTGGAATTAGCGGACAAGTCTGGAGTCATATCATAACATAAAAAGCAATATCCATTTGCAAAATCGTCTTTGCTTATAGAGTTACCATCATTTAAAAAATGGATTCCTGTCCCAGAAAACAATGTATGATATGCACTAGTATATAAATTGCTTTCGAAAGAGGGTTGTAAAGTTTTAGAAGGTACCTGTTGCCCATCTATGTAAAAACTAAAAGAGTTAAGCTTGAAATGTTCGAAGTTAAAAGGATTCATGCTAAGATTACCATTAAGTGCTGCATTAGTTACAAAACCCACTATACATCTTTTCGGTACTTGACCTAGGAAAACATTATCTAGTGTTTTGTTTTGTACACCAGATTGAATCGTTAAAACTTTTACTTCAGCGCGAGTGACTGGATATTTTGCAGTTGTAGCAGCCAAAACTTTTTCGTGTGCTAACAAAACCGAAGGATTGATTTTAGCTTTACGAACTATAAGGCTAGCAGATAAAATATCTACTTTGTATTTAACATCATCAGTTGGAGACATCAGGTTAAATGCTTCTTTCGATCGTACCAATTTTACTCGTAATTCCACACCATTAATTAAAAACTTTTCTTGATTGAATATATCTCCATGCAACTGTCCAATCATCTCGATAGTGTTACTGGTCTTACATAACTGATTCCTTTTTTTAAAACCTTTATTGCTATCATCACATGTATCCATTTTTCCAGCGGTATCTTCATACCATAAACCACACGATAAGTGGGTTTCTTTCGCTGCAGATCCATAATTGAGTAAATTTTCAATATATGCACGATATGGGTAAGGGTTGTTTGGAGGGGAAATCAATTTCTGATTCATATAAATATCTAGCTGTCCAAAAAGTGAATGTAACCAGTTGTTTACGGGTGCTATTTTAGCATCAGCAATTAGTTTACTTGAATCTTGATTAATAATTTTAGCTTTGACATGTAGTAACGTATGTGATAAATCAATGTAATCATCCCCACTTCCAGGTATCAAAAATTCGATAGGACCTTCATCATTTAGAGATGATATAGGATTATAGTGTATCCACATTCCACTTTCTATGCTTGTTTGAGTTGATGGTAGGGCAAATAAATCCAACTCTGACTTTGCACATTCGCAAGAGTGATTATGTAAGAACGACATTATTTAAATTGAAAATATATCTTTAGTATTTTCTTTCCGCACCTTTTTAACACCTTTACGTTTTGAAGCTTTCGATCGAATAGCTAACTTTTTGAAAGGCCTCCTGTTCTTATATCCTGATCCAGACATCAACGAGTCTATTTTTTCATCAGCTTTTCTTTTTAAATTACTGTTGACATCTTTCAAGCGAGATTGTAAGCTTTGTTTAAGTGGACGTGCACTAGCAATATCCGATAATAGACCAATACCGGCATTAAGAGCTTCTTTTCCTACAACTCTCGCACCACTAGTTAGTAATGGTAACACTGATCTAAAAAGCCCACCAAGAAAACTTCCGATGCCATTTCCACGTTGGTGAGGAACTCCTTTATATATAATACCTATACCTGAACCGGCTTGATGCGTATAATAATGTTGGTATGGGCATGTCATGGTTATAATAAGTTAATAATTAATTAACCCTTTTAAAATGAAGTTTTATGCTCGAAATTCCAAACTGAAATGGTACCTTTTCTCCTGTACTAGTTCTTATATCAATTTCTATGACATCAAATTCTCTACGCATGACAGATACATAGTGTGCAGGTGAGAACGCGTTCATTCTATAAGCACCATAAATGTATAGAGTGGGGTCCAAAGGAATGATTCTTAGTAATGGTGTTATTACATCTCCCACTATTTGTGGCTGTATAATGTCTGTGTAAATAAAAATTTGAGATGGTAAACCTAGATGCAAATTGACAGGATATTTTCCATACATAGTCTTAACAAAATTTGTGTTTGGTTCGAAACCTAACTGTAAAGAAAGTGTCGTTGTAGCACATATAGATGTTATTTTTTTATTATTGTTTGTAACTACAACACGCTTTGATATATCATCATGACGAAACACTACATCTTTATTCAAAAGAGGATTTTCATTCAGTGCTTTTAGCACATGATCAATTTTATCATAATTAGTAGCAGGAATATGACTTTTATATTCCACCGAAACGAGACTTTTATCTTGTGCCATAAATCGATCCTTTTTAATATAAACTACATTTTCATGTTCCCGTATATTTAGCATGGTACATGGAAAATGAAATTCTACTAGACCAACAACCCATTCACCTTCCAATTTCACGGTTTTTGGTAATTTTGTAAAAAAATTTGCTGTGCTGTTATTAGGAAAATATTGAGCTGAGCTATTGCTTAACAATGTTACATAAAAGCTATGTTCATTCATTGTATATTTTTTAATTCTGACACTTTAATCCAACTATTAAATTTGTTCGGATAACCTTTCCACTTCACAAACGCTTCCTTTCTAATACCAGAATATCGAGTACTTAATATTTTATCTATTTTATGTTCTTGGTGGTGGGGATCATACATAACCTTTTGTAGTTCTTTTTCATAAAAAGTACCTTCGATAACTTCACCGTGCAGATCTTTTAAAGTATAAACTAACATAGGCTTTCCGTTAATGATTGAAGTAATAATAAATATTTCATCGCTCCAATTAGTTTCATAACCCTTTTGGAAGATGTGCTTATACTTAGTTATTTTTACATAATCACCAACTTTGAACTTGTGCACAGGTGAAATATTTTGAGTGTCTAGATATTTTCCATATAAATTATTCCATACCGTCATGATATTGCTAGAATTAACATCAATCGGACGCATTTTTATACTTGAATGGTGGCTGTAATTGTAAGAATAAAGTAAATCTTGCAAAATATCTATATATCTGTACGTATTTTTGTGTGTGAAATATCGCCACATTTTCATTTTTAAAGTTCGTTGAAATCTTTCAACAATACTTGCTTTAATGTCTGGATTGTTTGTTGTATAATAATTTACGTTTTTATTATTTAAATACATTCTTACATCTTTTGAAACAAACTCAGTCCCTTTATCAGACTGTATATGTGTGGGAGTTGTATTTGCTTCAGTAAATATGCTCTCAAAACATGTTTTTACTGTTTTTGAATTCTTTTTTTTCATTATTCTAGCAAAAGCATATTTACTGAATACATCAATAACACAAAGTATATATTTAAAACCATCATTATATTGAGCATAACTTCGCATGTCACTTAAATCTACTTGCCATAAATCATTTAAGTTAGACAAAATATATTTGTTCCTCGGAATTTTCCTTTGAACTTGTTTATGTAATGTGTATGTTTCTTGAGATTGAAGCCATTTCTGAACTTCAGATTTATTCATTTTGTGTTTCATAGCTGCTGTAAGTTTATTAATACTACTGTAGCCGGCTGGGTGGGATATGTCATAATAAATCTGATTTATATTTGTATTTAATAGGGGGTCCATCGTTCCCATTCAATTTTATCGTGAGATTTAGGTGATGTAATATTTTTTTGATTTGAGGTTACTTTCAAATCTTCCAAACAATAGTTCTGAAGATATTCTTGAATATTAGCATTACCAATGCAGTACAAAGGAACTCCTATATCAATAAGTGTTTTTGAAAACAGTTCCCATGCCAGTGGTTTTGGTCGTTTTAATGATCTTAAGATATTATTGATTAAGTCGACAATGTTACTATTAGGTATAATTTTGTTGTCAATAATAACAGCTCCTTTGTTATCCCAACGAATTCGGTCTGGATTTTGTACTATAGCATTTATCAAAAACTCCCCCTTTTTTTTAAACGTTTTTGGAACTAGTCGCAACAAATATGAAGTACTGTAAATAGTAGATTCTTCTTCACACACTGATTCTTCAAGTCCTAATGAATCAGTCTGCACTTGAACATCAGTTTTATTTGGGTGTATTTCATTCAAAGTTTGAACGCCCATATCAACTTTATTATCTTTTTTTATTGTTATTGGTCGCTTTAGTAGTTGATCTTTATCAACGTCCATATCACCTTTGTTCATATAATCAGTAATTATTGGTAATTTCAGTGGAATTTTTCTTTCTTCATTGAAATGCAAATACCGCTGAAGTGTTTGGTAATAAGTAGACCACTTTTCACGATCATCCATTTTGCTTGTCATAATTTTATGCATTTCTTTATCCAGACGTGAAAGAGATTCATTGCAAGAGTTATCTTTTTGTTTCAGTTTTTCCAGCAGACACGGTTCAATTAGTAACATTTTCTTAGTATTTTCCATATTTATTGAGAGAGGGAGTTGAATATATTACTTAAAACTGCACCTAATATTATAGGTAAGAATGCCCCACCCTTTTGTATTACAATCCTTTTTCGTAACTTACTTTTTCCCTTTGAAACCAAAATTCTTAATTGCTTTTTGTGTTTTTTTAATTTAGATCTATCTTTTTCTTTCAAATGTATTTTTCCATTTAAAACATTAAATATACATTCACTTATACAGTTTATTTCTTCATCACCACAAATTTTTAATAAGGCAATTCGATATTTTGGTTTTAAATGTAATAATGCTTTCAGTAAATTTTGATGCGTTGTTACTCTTCCAAACATAATTTCAGATTAATTCGATAATGTGAGTTTTTAGGTATTTAATATGTGTAATATTATTGAATATCTGTCGAAAAAAAACAATTTAATTTACATATACTGATGATTGACTCCTTTTTATCTTTAATCTCGATTTTATTTTCGAATGTTTTTAGTATACATTCGCAAATATATTTTACTTCTTCATCATCACAATGTTTTAATATAGCTTCATGATATTCCGATCTAAATGTATTCAATGCTCTTAATATATTCGAATGGGGTGTTTCCTCTTCATTCATTATTTAGAACTGATTAAAATATGCGGTTTGGCGTCATATTTATATCCTTTTTTTGGTAAGTAAACCACACAATTTACATCAAATGGATATATGTTACTTTTGAAACGACACATGTCATTAGTATCCTGTTTTAAGTCAATCACAAGGTAACCATGTGCCTTCATAGTGGCATCTTTGTAAGCTTCCTCGACAAATTTTGGGCTATCAGGATAAACTTGACGGGCTAAATGACGTATTTGAGTTCTGTCTCTGGGATTTTTGAAATAAATCACATAGCTAGAATTCAGGAAAATATCTCTTTGCCCCTTACCTTGATGAAATAAATTTTGCGTTATATAAAAAACACTTAAATTTCTATGATGACTTCCTTTAGTAAATATATCAACAATTCGCCCATCAGATTCTCTCATGAGATCGTCAATAATAAGAAGTTTAGGGTGCCTCCCATCAAACATATTCATATCTGGGATTCCTTGATGGTAATTGACATACTCTAAATCATACAGCGGCTGCATTTCATCATAGCACCAAACTATTTCGGTAAACTGAACATCACATATGTCTTTAGCATATTTCAAAAAATTTGTAACAAAATTAGATTTCCCACAACCACTAGGTCCAGCTACTATACATGTAAATGGGTGAAAGAAATGTATCATATTTTTTGTATGAGAGATACGTGTGACTTGCAAAAGTGCTAAGTAGTTAATGATGTATTTATAGTTTTCATGGACTTAATGTAGACAGATACATTATGATGTTGAAGTAATAAGTTAAATTCTCTATTCATTTAAATTGAAATAAGCGTGAAGTAGTTTATGTATCATGATGATTACTTAAATTTGTAGGAAACAAAATAAAATAAAACATTATTCTTACTAAAATAATTTATTCATATAATTTTACATGCCTTAAGAAATACATTTATTACAATTATTAAAAATAATTTTATTTCAATTATATGTATATAACACATGTTTTTAAATGTTTCATAAAACTTTTATTAATATTAAAACTGTAAAATCACCTTAATTGAACGATTTGTTTACATCCAACACTAGACAACGTTTTATACATTTTTATTTTTGTAAATATTAAAAATAAATTACTAATGTAACTTAACAATATTGAAGTTAAACTAGTAGTAAGACTTAAACTAAAATTACTTAAATTATACAATATTAGAAGGGATTACTTAACATGTTGTCAATATAAAAAGTATATACAATATTTTGACTCATATTTAATCAAATTAGGGGATAAATTTCGAAACATCCTTTCTTATTTCTTACTTACAGCGTAGGGGCAAAATTACACGATAAATACAAACTGTAAATAATATCTAGTGTACATTAAAAAAAGACTATGATTGCATGTTCCTTAAACTATAATGACCCCAAGCGAGGGTATCCGTAGAGCCAGTTTTTAAGTATCTTTTATTGTCATTATCTGACAACGATACTTTATTAATTTTTTGCGTGTATATTGTATGTTTTATGGATTTAAAACGCAACATTTCACAAAATTTAAATTTTTTTTTAAATAAACATTCTTTGTAATCGTCAATATTGAATTTATTGCTAACACATTTATTGATCCCTTTTGCTTTAGCTATAAATTGGTCTTGTATATCCATCGCATACATTTTAGCACGTAGGCCAACAAATTCTTTAAATATTTTTCCATTGTTCTCATCTTTAAAAAATGCTAACCTTTTTTTATTTAGCAATGGAAATCCATAATCATTATCCGGAGGATAATCAGAAGTATCGAAGTATGAGTTTAAATCTGGTTTAATGTCATCATAAAAATTTTGTGTAAAAATTTGGTATACTAAACTATCTGTGTCAGTATATAAGAGTTTAATATTTTCCTGGTATTTGGGCTTCATGTAATCGTAATGGAATTGATACATTAACGTTTTAGATATATCTAGCATGCAAAATCCGAGGTAAATTGGCTTATTATAAAAAAAAATTGTTTTATTTAGTTGTACGGCAACTAAATTTTCTGAAAAAATTGATAAACTATGGTATTCTGGTCTAGCAATTAATGACTGAACTCCTTGTTCTTTCCCTTGATTTTCCCAGTGGGAAAGTAACTTTACATTTACTCGTTTTTCTACATTTTCCATAGTTTTACCAAAGACAGCGTTGTTCATTAATTTAAAAAAATCTTTTTCAAAATCTGTGGAAAACATAGTACGCAAATGTGTGTTCAAATCAATGTAGCTCTTGAGCCATGGACTTTGTTTAAATTTTAATATTTTGTGAATTTTTATCAAGCGCAAACCCTTTTCTAAGCATTGTTTAAGGTTTCTGAAATGAATAACATATCTTATTTTATTGTGCAAATTAGTGATAAGCTTGTTTTCGTTACTTTTATCAAAACATGTTAATTCAGGACAAAATGGTAAGTCTGAATGGGAGTCGTGTAAGTTATCCGGATATTCCAAGTCAACTTCTAATATAAAACCATAGTCTGCATCATTTGGTATGTTAAAATCAGTATCTACTGTGACCCATTCAAAGCCCCCTGTTGGAAGTGGTTGGGACATAGCCCAACCGTATAGATTATTCGCATCTAGATACGTTAGGAATGACGATGGTTTCATTGGGTTGTAATCTAACATAAACTTGTTATTAGCCTTTGCATATCGGTTACTACATTGAGATATGCCACCCCGAATACCTTTTTTAACAAACGCAACCATTTCAAAATCAATGAGAAGTTCTAAACGAATATTGGTATAAATTAGCATTGCATCCCAACTCAACCCCGGAGCGGTATAATAATGAGCGGGGTCTAATTTGTAAGTATTTAAACACACATTTCTAAAATTTTCAAAAACATCGGCTAATAATAAAACATCTGTTTTGAGATATAAATCTGAATAATCACCCATATTTTTACAGTTAAAATGGTTCCAAACAGCATTTGCGTGATTAAAATCATTTTCGGTGATATCTTTATCCATTAGCGAATAAAAAAAATTGTCGCGAGTAGGTAGAGATGTAATTTTTAAACATTCAAATGAAGTCATATAATCGTAAGGGTAAACACCTTTTCTAATTAGAAGATTAAAATCATCATGTCGCGGAAAATTCATTCTAAGTTCGCAAAATTGCTCACTTTTTAAATTTGACGCTAATTTTTCTAAACTACTCGGCATAAACTTAAGTGAATCGAGAAATCGTAACTTGATTTTATGATTGTTGATATTTATTTCTTTTGTTATCGATATATATTTTTCTTTATTTTGTGGAATAATTTCAATCTCACCTTTTTCAAAATTTAAGCCTTGTACTATAAAATGGGCATCATAATTAGAAAGATTATGGAAAAATATAGGTATGAAATTAGGTACGATATTTATCTTCGCAAATTGTATGAGACACACCTAAAAAGCAATTTGTATATTTGTCATAAGATAATGTGGTCTCACTTTCACTTAAGTTCCTGTTACATATGTAGCACTCAATACTATTGTTGATAAATAAATGATCTTTAGATGTCATTGGTAATGGAGCCTTTACAAAAGTATTTTCACGACAGATTATGGCAATATCGTTTTTTAAATATTGCAGAAACATTTCACCACAATTTTTACCAGTATGTGTTCGATATTTGGATAACCTATCCTCATACGAACATTTTATATAGAAGCCAAAACTATAAATTTCATGTTTTTGAACATTGTTAGTAAATGATTGGGTAGAATTTAAAGTACAGGTTTGGATGGGATTTAAAAATGCTTCAAAATCTGCGTAAACTACAAAGGGCACTTTTAATTTACGCTCATAATTATTAAATGAAATAAATTTATTTGGTATACTATCATTAAACCAATTTCTGGTAGTAGGTTTGTTGGTTGGTAGTTGAACACAAATATGATTACAATCATATTCCTGATGATTAATTAGTTTTTCTTGTGATCTAAAAAATAATAAACACCCGTCACATATAAATAATTTATCCTTAGATTTTGATAATTGTTTATTCACTAACCTTGAGAGATTTTTGATGTAACAGTAATGTCCACTAGACCTTTGTGTAATATATAACAAATTTAAATGTACCGGTTTCTTACATTTTGTAAAATATAATGGACCTACGATCTGATTAATTTTATTTTTTGAGTCATATTCTAAACCAAAAACATTAATACTTATGTTGTTTATGTTTTCAAATTTTGATACATCTTTAAGTTTAACGGGAAACGGAATATTATCAAATTTCACTGTACTTTTATGAACTATATAAGAACTTACTCTATTTGCATTTTTACGCACTGGATGTAATCCAGCTAGGATAGACCAAAGAAAACATTGATAGTCACTATTTTGAACATTAATAATTGCCTTTTTAGACTTAATATCTTCAGGTAAATCAATGTAGGAAGAACGTGGTTCTTTTAAAGGGTTAAATTTATTTACATTCATATCGATATAGTCAAGTTTAACTAAACTCCATCCACTGTCCTTTTTTTCAAAGCTGTTTAATTTAGAAGAAATTTCGTTTGTCAATGATTTGTATATAATGTTTAGATCATCACCCTGACAAAAAGTATAATTTTTTGATTGGAAATCAAACGAATTGTATAGCTCTTTCGTTTGCTGTATAAAATTAGCATGCATAAGAAAATTAATCTTTACGATAATATATTCCAAGATACACTGGTTTATTAATTGAAAAACTGTAGTTTTTGTACTGTCTAGGAATAATTCTGCTGTTTCAAAATTATGATGTAATGTGTTTGAATTTGATGTTATTCGATATGTCATAATCCTATTAGCAAACGCCGTTTCTATGAGAAAAACGTTAGTTAAATTTGTGTCTTTAATTAAACCATTTTTTTTATGAATATTGCTTTTTAAGTGACTAGCAAAAAATTTCTTTTTAACAGATATATTACATAATGAGCATTCAATATTAACATTATTTTCTGTACTCACACTGTTAATAGAAATATTTGAACTTGATGGATACATCCTTTTGCTTGTAGATGCTTGTTCACTTTCATTGCGCTTTCTTTTCGTCACTCCCCCACCATACTGCGATGAGCTAAAATAAAATTGTGCATTATTAACAAAATTCTACATAAGTTAAGATTACAAACGGTGGAATATAATACTAACTGCTTTTAGTTTTACAATTAGTTCAATAGCTTTGCATAATTAAAACACCATCAATTTCATCAACATTATCAAACTTTTGGGAATAATGACCATCACAAGGTGTAAAATATGGAATTACATCACAATCGCTTTTCAAGGATTCGGGTAACTTATCGTGGATGTACCACATTCTTATTAAGCGATGAAATTTTCTCAGCAATAAATCTTTACCAATGCTTTGTATTTCAAAGCGTGATAGATTATTTAGTTCAAAAAACATGATGTTAACTTTACACTATGAGTCAAATACTTTAAGAGAGTAAAATAACAATAGACATTGTGAGTCTTGTGATCACCAATTTAAATAGATTGCAACGCCATCTCTCCCCTCCACACGACAAGGGGTCAAGTTATAACATGCTAAATGACCGAGGTACTCACGTTTTAAAACAGCCGCTATTTTCAATTTCTTCACAGAGTTTATATAGAAGTTCATCGTCATGAGTATAACGTTCGCTGTAGAATGATTCCATCATGTTGTTCAACGTAGAATAAAGTATTGTATAACCAAATTTCAAATATACTGCTATTTATACCTTGGCACCTTGAACAATTAATGAACTTTGCTTTTGGATTTTTGTTTTCTTTTTAGGTGTTTCAAAGAAACAATCAATATTGTTGGATCTC
>DWSZ010000008.1:0-11788 GCA_018237265.1 Emesis lacrines
AGTTGGTCTATTCTTCAAAGGGTTGGTCTATTCTTTGAAGAATAGACCAACTGCCCAACACAGGTATATTAAAATAAATCGTCGTCAGAACGTAGAGTGCGATTATGAGTATCTTTCTGAAACACAAACCATTCCTTAAGATATTTAGGTGAATTAGGGTCGTATAATATAGAGTATAGAATATAGAGTACAAAGGATTTGAAGTTTCTTTCGCTGACGAATGTTAGGCCAGTTAAGTTTTGCTCGGTATTGTGAGACGTGATCAAATTTTCGTACGTACATAAACTAAATATAACGAATACAGCAATTTAACATAATGTCCAGTTTGTTAAGGAGATTTTCACTAATATCCGCATAACATAAGTCAAATTAAAGCTGGTATTAACATAATCTTAGTATTCATGGGAAGGAAGTATTTATGTCAATATAAAGAACGTAGAGAGGTAGTAACCTTCGGGCAAACTTCGGAGACATGTAAAGACCAAATAAGAGATGCATCAACCCATAATCCGAGATGTTTGACTTGAGAACTTAAAGGTATTGTAACATTATTAAGAACGACTGGATTAATATAGCAGGAGTCAAGGGTGACAGAGACAGTGGTCGAGAGCTAACTAATATTATGCTTTGACATTTACTCACATAATTTTGGTATACCTATAGATCTTTTGTAAGTCATTATTAATATTTAAAACTACCATATTTATATCTTTAACATTAGTGGACACATATAATTGCTGGTCATCGGCATACAAATGATAGGAGCTCCCTAAATTAGGAGTAACAAGATTAATAAACACCGAAAACAGAAGCGGAGATAGTATACAACCCTGAGGTACTCCAACAGGGAGATCACACCAGTCTGAGATAGCTCCATTTATACGTACAGCCTGCCTATGACCCCGAAGATAACTTGAGAACCAACGTAGATAAGGATAGATATCGTGATCGCAGTATTAAAGGCGTTAGAGAAGTCAATCAACAATAATACCGCCAGCTTAGACTCATCCAATGCAACCTTGGCAGCACCTATCACTTTAAAGAGAGCAGTGGTTGTACTGTGGCCCGGCCAGAAATCAGATTGCGTGGGGTTTAAAATGTCATTATTAAATATAAAAAGGGACATTTGCTTATGTACAACTGCTTCTAATATTTTAGATAAGAAGGGAAGAATGGAAACGGGCCTAAATTGATTGGGATCTAATGCATTAAAAACTTTAGAAAGAGGAAGAACAACAGCATTACGCCATAAAGAAGGAAAGGTACCTGAATCTAGTGAGTAATTGATGATATGAGTTATAACAGGGATAGCAAAGTCGGTTAGTAATAAGGTCATATCGCGACTTATTTCATCACAACCAAGTGCCAAGTGCTCTTGAACTAAAACCGAAGATCACTTTTAGTAAATCCTCTTCAGTTGTGGGTGAGAAACTAAAATTAATATTATTTAACCTATGCATAGAATTAACAAAGGTATCACATTTTACTGATATATTAAGTTTGGAAAATGAAGAGAAATGGGAATATAAATCATTTAATGATGATCGAGGCATTTCTTTATTACTAGAATTTGTAATACATAATTTATCTAGAAATTTCCAGATATTAGCAGAGGAAGAATTTTTGATATTTACAGGAATATGACGACGTTTAGCAGCTCTGATCATCTGATTACATTGATTCGTCATTTTCTTATATAAACACCAGTTATCATCAGTGTGTTACCTTTAAAGTCTAAGAAACCTTAAATGTAGATGGAACTTTTTCTTTCTTCCACATAAGATCAAAGAGATCCCAAATAACGGAACGCAGCAACTCTTTACCGCCGTATTTAAGCTGCTCTCCCAGTATAAAATCTAAACCGACCGCACGCTTGTTCTGCTGTTTCTTGATGGCAAGATCATTCTTATCACGTGACAATGGCTCATCCAGCTCGATAGCTATAGCCCCAACTTTGGGGATTAGAACGGACGTGTTGCAAGTTAGGCAGACCGGTCCACATTGAGCAAAGTGTTAAAATGTTAAAACGTCATATCATGAGGCGTCAGACAGATCGTTATGTCGTTAGACCGATCGTTAAAGCGTCAGTCATATCGCCAGACAGATCTACATATCCTCAGGCAAATCCTCATATCATCAAGCAGATAGTCATATCGTCAGGCAGATTGTCATATCGTTAGGCAGATTGTGATAATCGTCACATAATGAGGACATTTATTAACTTTTACTTCAGTCGTGTGGTCTAAAGCACACTCTTACATCCTTTTTTTGCTTCAAACGAATAGTACGTCGAATACAATTTACAATTATTACACTTAAAATGATACTTTATAGGTACATAAAGCAACCGAGTTAACTTACCTGGCATCGAAAATATATCTTAAGCACAATGCCATCTAATGGAGTAACCAAGTACTACGGCAAGATACTGATTTATCTTCTAACCAACTTTCCAACACAAATACAATTTCACATATTTATGTTGCGTTACGATGAGCCTCTTATAAAAGCTGTATTTTGTTTAACTATTGAAAAATAAACAAAAATAACGCGACAATAATATACGAGGCTTGAACCTCAGACTATTGTAATCTGAGGCACGTCCAATTAGAAACTACTATTTGGCACTTTGCTTGGCTAATGACATTTAGGATTGCTATAAACTTGTCAAATCTATAATAATATAGAGAAATAGAGAAAAGACATATATATATCATTAGGTATCTCATTTTAGTTCACACTTCTTTGATGCGGACCTAATAACGTCTTATAAATCGATGAACGTTGACACGACATAACACATTTTGTCATTATAAAATAAAGTAATGTTGCAACGCGCAGACAAATCCGCGGGCACAGCTAGACATATTTTAAGTATCTCGCATTAGTTCACACTCTATTAGGATCACCCATCATATTATGATATGAATATCTCACTTTAGTTCACACTTTTTTTTTGCTATGATAACATCTTATAAATCAATGAACAGCTGGCCGGCCCGCTACATGCACGAAAAGCATGACTCATTGTCACGTTTCGCTTCAGCCGAGCGTGCAAATGAGAGCGCGGAATAAACGATAAATAGACACGACATGACACATTACGACGTTATCACGTAAAATTATCGTCCGTGAACCGACTTTAAAGACAACTTTTTTTTTCATTGAGTGATTACGTTTTGCTGTCGGTTTAGTATATCGTAATCACTTAATAATAAAAAATCATGATATTTTGATCTAGAAACGCTTCGAACTTCTTGAAATTTGATATTTATTTTGTTTTTTTTATATTAAACCGGGCCCTTTATATACCACAGCTTTACATGACGCGAGTTTATAATTTGAAATATATTTTAATTTTCTCTTAGTGTATAATAACAGTTTATTATATTTAAATTCACTTGTACTGTTGCACAAAATCCTTTTTTATTTTATAAATGCCAACCGGTTTCACATTTTATGACATCTCCAGAGCCATGATACAAATTAAATATTAATTGTATGACACTAATTATTTAATAGTAAATTAATAATAAATAATATCTCTTAAGATGCCATTAAAGGTGATACCAGTCGGCAGTTTTAAATTTAAGTGTTTTATGAAACAAGTGCATTTTAATCGTATTAATATTATAAATGCGAAAGTTGTTTATGTTCATGTTCATGATAGTTTCATCATATGATGTTTTACTTCAAGCGTTGCTGTTGTTCATATAGTTAAATAGTGTTACAGGTCTTTTGGACAAAATATAGTAATTTGTTCCTTCACGTATTAGCAGAATTGTGCATAATCATTTCACTTATTTGGCTCGTGATTTGACCCGAATAAGTGAAACATTCGACATATCTCCATGTCACATTGTGAAATAAATATCACGCCGTTTTTCTTGAGAAGTATATATGCATAAAACATATATATATTCACTCATTTCTTTGTGATTGTATATTTGTAAAATACTCCGAGTTACACAAGACCATTTGATATGCTTCAATCCTTGTAATTGTGACGTCACGCATCGACCCCAATTATTAAACACGCAAATATTTTCTTCTTTCTATTTGAATGAATCATAGTTACTATTAAACTGGAGTAGGAAAAGCGTAAAACGTGTGAGTTTGTAGTAATAACTGTGAGTTAAACATTTTATCAATCAACTTCCCATGAAAGGACAGGTTCTCAATTCATTTTTTTTTATATCATAGGATAGCAAAGAAGCAGATGGGCCTTCTGATGGAATGAAAAACCATCGCCTATATATCGGCTACCTTACTTTCTAAACCAGAATATGTCAGTGTCAAGCACTGACGCTATTGCGGCAGGAATAGATAAGGCAGTGGTACTAAGACCCGGTCGAGCCGTAGCAGAACCCAACCACTTAGTTATTTGTTACAGTGTTAGTGACATGTGTTAGCATTTTGTCACCTTTTACAACATGTCTAGCTGTAAGGCAGTTGGTCTATTCTTCAAAGGGAGCCCGAACCAACATGGTTCAAATTTATTAACTAAACATTTTATTTTTGTTTTATTAAACCTTTTTAATCAGGTAACCTTTCCAACGGGCTCTTATTACTAAATTGTTTAATTATTAATAAATTGACATTTCACATGACTATTGTAATATGTCAAAACGGTCAACACAGCGTGCCGCTAGTTTTTTTTTTAGTTTTAAATACATAAACTCATAAAACTAGCATTTGATTTTATTTTTTTAATAAATTAACATTCACATCACTATGGTAATGTGTCAAACCAGCCATCATAACGTGCCGCTACTTTAAGTATAATCCATATGACCCATATCCATATCAGATTTTGATTTTGATTTTCATATCATATTATTAAATCAGGCGAGGCGATCAGGCTTGTCACCTATCACATCACTAAACCTAGTACCTTGGCTAGTCCTGTGTGTGTTAGTATACCTGCTGACTAATTGCTTATGAACTAACATACTTCTGCTACCCCTTCGGGGATAATAGGCGTAAAGGATTTTTTTTTATTAATTAATTTAAATATTTATCCAAACTGTACTGTGTCTTATAAGGCAGTTACCCCTACTGACTTAAGATTGCCGGTAAACTTATGCATGTCACTTTACCATTACGCTGCAGATGGCAAAGCACCATAAATAATAGGTTTACCTACGAAATTGGGGATTTTATAAAAGAATTTTCAGTCTTAGTTATCTGTGGATTGGATAACTAAGTCTGCACGATTCAAAATTCAAATAAATCTTATTCCAAAACCGTAGTATTTCGATTTCAAATTCAGACTTTTCTTTTTAGATAGTGTTTAATTTTTTGAAATAACAATAGTTTTGGGCACCATTGGTAAAATAAAAATTAGCACAATTTTTGAAAATGAATTCCTACGTGGAAGTACCGCGGTGCGAACAACACGAAACATTAACGAAGTGATGGGCCTAACACTAATTCTATTAACACGATCCTTTATTGGTTTAGTCGTTTCGTATCTGGAAATTTCGAATTGAAAAACAAACTTCGCGGCCGGCCGGTAACTGTTATCTACAACGACTGAAGACGATTAATGGCGTAAAATGATGACGAGTTGAAGGCGATAGAGAAAGCGACTTCAACTCAGTCTATAGTTAAGTTTGCTGCGGGTTCTGGAGATTGTGTCAAAACAACATTGAAGCATTTAGTCAAATCGGAAAGATAAAAAGTTAGATAACTGGGTGCCAAAGGAAGTAAGCAACCAGCAGCGAGATTTACGTGTCGAAGCATGCATAGCAGTAGTACTACTAAATCGATATAGAAACCAAGCAACTCTGAATCTAATTGTTACCTGCGATAAAAAGTGGATCTTTTACGATAGCTGGAAACGTTCGATTCAATGGGTGGACCCGGGTACAATATCTACACAGTGCGCTAAAAAAGTTTACTCATAGAGTATATTGTGTTCTACCAGACATATACTATATATATTGCAGCTTCTTACCGAATGGTAAAACAGTGACGGCATATGTATATGGCCAAGAATTGCAAACAATGATGCAGAAGCTCGCAATTCAACAACCAAGACTGATAAATCGCTCTTCCCCATTGCTTCTCCATAACAACGAAAGAGCTCACACTTCTTGAAAGACCATCGCAACGCTTCGCTTATTATATAAAAATACTATTTCTGGGGCAGACTTAAAAAAGGCGTCACTCAAATTATAAAAAGATGTAACAAATGTCAAAATCAAAGGCACTCAGTACATAATAAAGAGCCAATGACAACAAGAGCTAACTGTCAGACTGACTTTTGTCACCGTGACTGTTTCGTCACTCTTATCAAGTCCATGGATATGTATGGAGATGCGCGATCGTTACGATATGTCAGGGTGACATTTCTGTGTAGGAGCACCGAAGCCCGTGACAAAACAGTCACCGCGTCGCCACGGTAAAGTCTATACAGTATTCTATCTTCATACAAACGGGCGGAATCCGAGTTATACGTACGCGTCTCGAGTTCGGTACACTACAGCAGCGAGTGCGAGACACACGAGTGAGTCTTTACTTAGGTAGTAGAGTAGGTAATTTCTTGGGGCCATCCATAAATTACGTCACGTGGGAACGGGTCGACAATGTGTGACATTGTGTGACAAGGGGTGGGGAGGGGTCCTAAACTTTGTAACATCACATTTCAAAATATAATTTTGCTAAGAACAATATACGAGTGTCACTTAAAACATCAATGTTAAAAAAACAAAATGGCGGCTTTCAGGCAGATTATTCTATCCTCTATAATTTCTTTTAAAAGTGAGGTATCAAAATAAAGAGGTTTAAAATATAATAATAATAAGCCTTTATTACTGCAAATAAGTTTACATATTCAATTTTTTTTTAATTTGTCCTAACTTTATATAAAATATTTTGTAAAATAAATATCGGCAAACGGATGTTAGTCAATTGTAGCTTGTCTTCCGACAAAGGCCTTCTCTAAAGATTTCCAATGTGTTCTATTTTTTGCTATGCGAGTCCATGTTGGACTCGCTATTTTTTTAGTATCATCCTCCCATCTCTTTTTCTGTCTACCCCTATTTCTTTTATTTCGCTTTCCTCTCTCTCATCATATGGCCTGTCCATCTCCACTTTAATTGTTTATAAGTTGTGTATGCATTCTTGAATTTGATTTTACTTTTGATGTCTTTCAATTTTATTCTACCTTTTCTTTTAACTCCTATTGTGCTTCTCTCTATTCCGTTGTGACATGTTTTTATTGTATTTGCTTATTGCTCTGTCAATGCCCATGTCTGACATCCGTATAGTAAACAAAGCTGAATACACATATTATATACTTTTATTTTTTCTTTCATTGGCATTTATGTATTTTTCATTACTTCACTAAGTGACCAAAATCTTGTATTGGCAACTCTACTATCCACTTCTTTCTGCATGCAGTCTTCAGTAGATATTAGCTGACCCAAGTATATATATTCATGTACATATTCTATTTGTTCATTGTTTATTTTTATTGTCTCTGTTTGTGAAGAGTTTGACATTATTTTTGTTTTTGGCAAGTCCATTGATAAGCCTGTCTTATTCCTTTTGTTTGCTAGCTGTTATAGCATTTTTTTCTGACAACTCGAAATAGGGTTTTCGAGTATAGAATATAAGAGAATAAGATTAGGTCATCGGCGAAGCGTAGATGGGTCAGCTTTTCGCCATTTATATTTAATCCCATATTCGTCCATTCCAGGCTCCTAAACACCATTTCTAGGACGGCGGAAAATAATTTAGGTGATATCAGGTCTCCTTGGCGTACTCTCCTTTTTATAGGGAATTCTTCGCCTATAGTTTCTGTCCTTACTTGAGCAATACTTTTTGAGTAGACGTTTTGAAGTATTCCTATGTATTGAGTTTGTACACCTTGTATTCTCAGTGCATCCCAGACAAATTCGTGTTCAAGGGTATCGAAGGCCTTGTTAAAATCGACGAACCCTAGGTAGTAAGTTTTGTTGTATTCTTTAAATTTTTGTCAAATTTGTGCTTTTTGTTTGTGTGTTTTGGAGATCTTCATAGAATTTGTCTATTTTTGTAATATCTTCCTTTTTATCTGATTCCGTTGGTGAATATGTTTGAATAATGGACCATTTTTCTTGACTTTTTCCATTTGCAGGTATTGATATATTCAGTAAAGCAATACGCTCCGTGATTCTCTTAATTCTTCTGTTTTTTTAAATGTTTTCTTTTAACAATGAGTCCAACTCCATATAAACCTGGTGTCTCTCCTTTATAGTGTAGTATATATTTCCCATAATCTTTGATACCTTATCCAAATCTTCTTATTTCGCTTATCCCAATGACATCCCACTTTATATCTTCGATTGCCAGTTCCAATTTATTGAAGTTTTTCAGGGGTTCTCAGAGATCGACAGTTGATATTTCCTATGTTAAAATCGTTTACCTTATTTTCTGTTCGAGTATATTTTCTTTTAATCTTTAGAGGGTCATGGTCATTTACCCCCACGAGGACCAGTCTGCTTGGGTGGTTAAAATATGATCACAAAAATATAAATGATTGGTATGTTTTGAATTAGTTTCTGCTCGGATCACAGTCGGGTTTCTGGTTCTATAAGAATATTACAGCTTATTGGTTGTATTGTTTTTCGTGCCATGAAAAGGTGATATTTAAAAAAAATAAGTAAATGATATTTAAATAAAATAAAATACAGCTGTTGTTCGCCACTTTTCCTTTATTTTTCTGTTCGCCAAAACGGGGGAAACAAAAACGACGAAATTCGACACAAAAGCTCTAATTGAGAATAAGTGGCCAGACTTGATGAACAGAAAGGTGTGGTCTTTCATTACGACAACACCCGGCCATATTTGCCACTCAAAAAATAAGTGAGAGTTCGACTGGAAAGTCTTAATGCATACACCATATAGTCCCGCACTCATTTATTTCGCTCTCTTCAGAATTTTTTCCGGCAGTGTAAGGCTAACATCAAGAAAGGATTGTCAAAACTACTTGTCACGGTTTTTAACAAAAATCGCAATATTTCTATAGCGACGGAATTATGTTACTACCTACGAATTGGCGGCAAGTTAATGAACAAAGTGGTAACATATATAGTTAATTAATATAGTTAACATAGTCAATGTAAAATACCTATGTAGGTAAAATAGTACCTTTTTCCCGACCTAATATATCATATTTTGGTCTATGTTCTGTCAATTTTCATACCTTTGATTGATTTGATGTTAAATTTATTCAAAAATAATTTAATTTTCTAGGTATAAAATTGCAAAATATGTGACGTCTAGGTAGGAGGATCTTACAAAATGTGACTTACTGTGACAAGGAGGGGGGGAGGGGTCAAAAAATCATGGAATTCGTGTGACGTAATTTATGGATGGCCTTTAATCTAGTTTGTTTACTTATTAGGTACTTAGTTAAACGTTTTGATTGCTGGTAGGTATAGGCTACCCGATGATAAGTTTGATGTAGATGTAGTTAAAATACTCAAGGCGTGCCGCCCTATCACGGGTTTATGTACTGCGCGCACATCACGGCTGTAGGTATTTATTTCAAGGGCAGGGCTGAGTTACAATACTGTACAGATAACTTTTTCGTGGCGTCGCTAGGTTTTCAAAGCGCGCGCTGCTTTGAAAACCTTGCGGGCACGGGCGACAAAATAGTCGCCTCTCTGAGTCACTGTTGCCAATTTATCGATTTTGTCGCTCGAAATGATGACTTGTTTAAGTCAAAAAAAAGTCAGAAAGTTTTGACGACAAAAAGGATTAGCGACTTATCTGACAACGTTTGGAGTTCCAATTAAAACCGTTTTAGGCAATGAAACATTTTTTTGTTAACTCATCAAAATCAAAAATAATTAATCTTGATATTTTCAAGTAAGTATTTAATCACAGAGTATGTAGGTGGTACACTGACTCTAGAGTATGGGGGGTAAAAGTACCCTCTGCCCACCATATTATAAAGTAAGAATTTCTGAATAAAGATAGAACAACGCACTACCTACATACTTTTATTAAATTATCGATCAAAAGTTGAAATTTTGAATTTATTTTTAAATTAATTCTTTTTCGACTTGATAAAACTTAAAACTTAATATTTTAAAAAGTATATTAACGCCCGTATCCTCAAAGAAGTTGGCTGAGGTACACAATCAGTGCACCCAAGATTAGCCGAAGATACTAAGTCCCACACAATGTGATAGGCGGCTAGCCTATCGAATATATTGCAGTTTTAATCAGAAAAACTGAAAAAACGCATTGTACACCCCCGTGTTGCTCCGGGCCGCTTTAGGATAATAGATCAACTGTTTTACAGCTAGGCATGTCGTAAAAGGCGACAAAAGGCTAACAAAAGTTACTAAGACCGTGACAACTAACTAGGTGGTAGAATTGTGCTACGGTTCGACCGGGTCTTGGTACCACCGCCTTACCTATTCCTGCCGTGTGCTTTTCGCTGTCGTGTTCCGGTTTGGAGGGTAAGGTAGCCAGTATACTTATACATGTGGCACTCAAACTCGCCACATGGATAGCAACGCACCATTGACATCTCTGGTGTTCATAGACGATGATTTCTCTTTCCATCAGGAGGGCCATCTGCTTGTTTGCTATCCTGTTATTTAAAAAAAAAAAACAACAAGTTTTCTCTTCCCATCAGGATAGCCATCAGCTTGTTTGCTACCCCATGATATAAAAAAATATAGTCACGATACTGAATTATATTCCGTAATCTAAATGATACAGTTCCTTAACTGTCCGATTTTGCCTACAATTTTATTTCGCTTGAGAAACAAGGTCTTTGACCTTTTTTTAATTCCAACCATTATAATAAAAATTAAAATGAATGATTTTGCTTATGAGGTTATTAACATCGATGTTGAAACAACAATCGTCCCGATAGCCGTTTCAGTAAACGATTTATAAACGAAGAACATCGACAAACATTAAAGACTGACCCGTTACTGGTTACGCAACTAATATAGAAGTTAGTTGTTTTGGTATCGGTTCGCATTGTGTAGGAACTCCTTTCTCCTCGCCTATTCGGCCTGACTGGCAGTCTTTTTTCTTACAAGGTAATTTTAATACTTATTTACTATACTAGCTGACCAGGTAAATGTTATTTTGCCATGGTAGGTTGTGGGCTTAATAACATACAAATTATGTTATCTTTTAAGTTGGACCAAATTGCAGATACTTACGAAATTTGAACATAATCGGTTTTGTAGTTTCGGAGTCCATCGCTATATATAGATATATATATACAGTGAAGTCTTGCCCGGCTTCTGTACGGCCACCTTGCCTATTGATTATTCCTGCTACCATAATAAAAGGGCTTTTTGCTATCGTGTTTCAGTTAGAGGATAAGGTAGCCGATATACTTTCACATGAGGCTTAAGATTTCAGCCTCAATACAGCCACACATCTGGAATATCTTTAGTGTTGTAGATTTCAGCTTGTTTGTTGTGTAATGACTAATGACTTAACCAAAACAAAATCCTTGTTTTTGAAACAAGTATTTTATATGTCCTTAGAGCAATGGCGTTATTAAAAAACAATGAAGGTATCGTCACGACTGTGTGGAGCTTTCAATAATTTAATAAATAAATACCATTTCAAAAATTTTTTGATCTAACCCCAAAGTATGCTAATTATTTGTTTGTGTTATGAGTGTTAGTCAGTGATATTAATGCATTGAAATAAATATATAAATACTCAAATTTTGCTTTGATGACATCACAAAAGAATGGAAAATGAAGATATTCACAGCCAGACAAGGTGAATGCCTGGGGACCTAAATCCACAATAT
>DWSZ010000009.1:0-11288 GCA_018237265.1 Emesis lacrines
GCTCATCTGTAGTGTAGTCTAACACAGTGACGACACCATGTAAATAATCACATCACTAGATTTGTTGTAAAAGTGACCAGATTCTGAAATTTTATTAAAAATCGTTAGAAATAGCTAAAATAGTTTTGGGAGAAAACAAACTGTCATCCTAACAAAAAACTGTAATTTATTCATTATAACCTCCTAAATTCAGGTGGTCATTATCGCTATCGAACTTTAAATGTCGCCAAATCTAGTAACAAAATCATTAAAGTGGCAGTACTGGTCTAATTTGTAAAATATTTTTCCTACTTTTTTTAAAATTGTTCTTCTTTTAGAATTACGCAGACTCACAAACGGTGTTTTGCCAAATAAATTATTTGTAGTGAATACTCTAGTGGAATGGGCGTTCATTGAAATAAAAACAATCCTATCTTTTAAGTTGGATCTAATTGCAGATACTCTTAAAATTTGATCAAATCGTTTTAGTAGTTTCGGAGTCCATTGCGGACATAAAACGTGATATGATCTACATGTACTAAAATAATAATATATATTATATCGGGCATTTATTGTATGCTTTCTTGTAATGTATTATATTTATTTATGTTTATATTATTGATTTGTGTTTACACTTATTTTATTTTCATTTTAATATCAACATTTTATGCTTGCACCCTATTTTTTTTTCTCGAACACTCAGAAGATTGACTGGTTGAGAATGCCAATAGGCATTAAGTCATCCATTATACTTTAATTGTGCAAGAATTTAAATAAATAAATAAATAAACTACACTGGACCGCCAAGAAAAAGGGTCGGTTATAAAATCTTCAATATCTTCTAAAGTACTTGATCTAGCTTTATGAAATAAAGACTGTATTAAATTATATTTAATGTCACATAAAATAATGTATTTAAAACCTTCTTATTTGTTTTTTAAAATAAGAATAGTGGTCGTTTTTTAATTTAGTGCCAAAACATTCAAATCAATTGGTTAGTGTTTGTATTAGATTTGACATAATTTTGATATAAATATGGTATCTCTGCCTTATACATTTTATTATTCTGAAGTCATGATGCCGTCAACTCCTGAAAAATGTACCAGGATCCTCATAATGCTCGAAATGAGCACAGTCTGCGATATATTCCAAGAGCTGTAGGTGTGACCCTTGTTCAGTTCAGCGAGTACTCTAGCATTTCCGTGAGACTGGATCTAATCTTTGAAGACCAGGAACAGGTCTAGCAAGGTATACGACGGCGCGAGAGGATCGGTATATGGTGTCAACAATTTTGAGAAACTTCTTTCTTACGACTGTAGACGTAAAAACATTTGCGAGCTGGAGGAAACAATATTAGTACTGATACGGTAAAGCGGCGTCTGGGTGAAGCAAATTTAAAGCCATTAAATGGGCTAAAATTAGAAAAAGACCACAGACAATCAAGGTTGCGTTATTGTCGCAAACACGAGAATTGGACTCTGGATGATTGGTCTAGAGTTACGTTTCTTCCGAAAGTCGCACTGAGCTAGTGGTGATAGAGAAGGGCACGTTAACTGCACGAAGATATGTCACTGAAATTCTAAATGGGTACGTTGGTCCATTTGTAGAAGAGATGGGCGAGAACGCCGTTTACATGCAAGACAATGCTCACCCGCATACAGCTCAGATAGTCTTTGACTACTTACAAGAAGTCGGTATCACACGCATGAAGTGGCCAGCACCCAGTCCCGACCTAAACCCTATTGAGCAAGAATAGGACGAACTGGGACGACGTTTACGTAAGCGGAATCCCCCGCCAATTACGCTTCGTTAAATGAAAGTAGCTCTAATAGAGGAATGGCAGAATATTCTACAGTATCACCAAATCACATAGCAGCAGTAATGCGAGCTCGTGGAAGTAACACGAAGTACTAAACTTTGTGAAAACGCTACCTAAGTAACACATATACCTTTACAAAATACAAGAAAAACCTGCGTATTTTTATTTATTCTTATTAAAAATAAAAAGTTTTATAATAGTATTTTTAATTTCATTTAATTTAATATTAACACTTAAATATTCTTTAATTTAGTCTTTATTTCATAGGGCTAGGTTAGGTACTTTAAAAGATATTGACGACTTTGTAACCCGATCCTTTTTCTTTGCGGTCCAGTTTATTTGAAAATGTTATAATGTAAAATAAAATTATTATAAATGGAAATTAACTTTACAAAACGTAAACAAATTCAAACAGCTGATTCATATGTTTTGAACCAAGAATTTCACATTGTATTTGTTTAATTAATTTTCATATTTTATTTAGTTTAATTAACGAAGGTTTCTTAAACATTGATCGTATTTCATGTAACTACATAATTATAATGATTAACCAGATTGGAATATAAACATAGTGAATGTTACCACATCAACGTGATTTCCATTTCAAATTACACATTTATTAAGGTAGGAGAATAATTAATTCTACGAATTAATTAATCATTGCTATTCTGTCAAGCGCACGAACTCCGGAGATGAATGCAGTTACCGTAGCCGAAATCGACAGAGAATACACACACATGTAATACACACTAACGCAATAGCATTTTGCTTGTCAGCGTATGCGAGGCATTCCCATCTCGCCACATGGAATGCACCTAGGTATATTATTTACAATGGATATACTGGTATATATTTTTTTAAACATTATTGATTATAACACTAATACTATTTTGCGATGATGCCTGTGATATAACCGTTATTTAGCTTCGCCCATGAACAACTACACTACCGGAGGTACTGCGGTTGCGTTACCGGCCTTTTAAAAATGATTAAGCTCTTTTCTTGAAGGAGCCTAAGTCGTATCCGTTCCGAAAAACGACACTTCGTTTCACAAAGGAGTAATGCGAGGCAAAACGTGCCTTGAAGATCGCACAGTTGTGGATTTCTTGCCTTCGAGATGGAATTTTAAGTTTTTTCGCGATGTCCGATGGTCAAATTAGCGGCAGAAATTAATTCAAATAATTCTTCGGAACACTCCCCATGATAAATACGGTAGAAGATGCAGAGCGAGCCTACATCTCTATGAAGCGCAAAGGAATCAAGCCAACCGGAAATATTCCTGTCGTCGACAATTCAAGCCGCTTTGCGCTGAATGCGATCAAAGGGAAGGAGCTGGTACTAAGGAGCACCCGCCCATAAATGAGAGCAGTACTCTATATGGGGTCGGATTTGCACCTTATAAAGCTGTAGGCGATGGGCAGGTATGAAGTACTGTTTTGCTTTGCTGAGCATACCAAACCTTTTTTGAGGCCAATTGAGCCTTGCCCTCCAAGTGACCGCGGAACTGAACGTCGCTCGATATGTCGACTGCAAGTATTCCGATACTAGCTAAGGTTGTCAAGAAAGTGTTTCTAAAACGAGGAGATACAACAACAGTTGATTTTTTCCCGGTAAACATGCAAACTTGTGTCTTATTGGGGTTAAAGTGAACTAAATATTGTCGACCCCATTCCGAAGCTATGGTTATTTGAAATTCAATTTCTGAAACGGGTCTATTCCGACTCTTAATGATTTGTTCCCCAGAAGTTCCACTGCGGCCGAAATATAAGGCATCTCCAGTACTGTCATCTGCATAGCAATGAATACTGTTTGATTGCAACATGTCATTGATATGCAGAAGAACATGACATTGGGGAATACCAGCTTTGACGAGTTTAAGGTCAGAGCATGCGCCATCAACCACGATCCTAATGATCCGATCCGCCAAAAAGCTGGCGATTCAATTGCACAACTTTTCGGGAAGCCCGTATGAAGGAAGCTTGGAAACAAGTGCTTTGTGCCATACCCTATCGAAGGCTTTTGCAATGTCTAAACTAACTGCCAATGCCTTATTCTCCAGTGCCTCTGCCCGTCGGTGTGTTAAGTAAAATAGAAGATCACCAGCCGAGCGGCCACGGCGAAAAGAAATACTGACGGTCACTAATCAGCTGGTGCTCCTCTAGATAGATACCTTAATAGCTAGCTGTTAAAAATGGACTCCATTATTTTTGAAAATAAGTAGATTATTGCTATAGATCGATAGTTTGACAGGTCAGAGCGATTGCCTTTTTCAGGGATTGGGTGCGCTAGGGCAGTTTTCCAGGATTTGGCTGTAACTCTATGTGAATAAGAGAACTGGAATAGACGCGTTAAGACCGGTGTCAACTCTGGAGCACATGTCTTCAGCACAATCGGAGGGATGTTATCATGTCCACTCGACTTATGCACGTCCAAGGAAACAAGTACTTTACGCACTGCTGTTTGAAAGAATTTAACCTCCGCCATGGAGCTATGAAACTGCGGGATGGTAGGTGGTGCATTCCCTTGGTCGTCCAGGATCGAGTTGGCTGCGAAAAATGAGGCCAGGAGATCGGCTTTCTCTTTTGCAGCATAGGCCAGAAAGCCATCGGATTTGTATAGAGGCGGAAAGGAGGGCAAACAGAAATTCCCTGGACAGTTTTGGCTAGGGACCAGAACGCACGAGAATATGCTACGATTTTTCCTTTTTGAGAGACCTTGAGGCTTATTGTACTTCTTTCTAAGCACGCTGGTTTTTTCTTCACATGATGCCGATACAGCAACCCAGGCCTGGCAGCATTTTTGCTTATAGCGTGACGCTATTTTGCACTGACTACCAAACCGAGGCTGAGACTTGCCACCGATAGGCACAGCAGATGACGGAATGAAAAGTTCAATCCCCTGCAGCACTACCTCAATGACGCAGTCGCAGCTATAATGCCAAACGCGACGGCAGCCCGATGACCGAGGTGCCGGTAACAAGCGCGTAACCGGCACTTTGGTCTGTATCAGGCAGTGGAACAGATCTCTCGGCGTGATCGGTAGTACGTGAACCAAGCCATTCAGTGTGATGGGCGTTAAGGTCACCAAGAATCACGGTCTCGGCGGAGGGGATCTGCTGTAGCACGAAATCTGTCGAAGTTTGAATGCGCTCAATGGGCCGGTCTGATTCGGAATTCCCGCTGTGGGACCTGTATAAGCACGCACAGACGCGGGGATGGTCGTCGCAGTCTATACGTAGTCAAAGGGTGGATAGGTCCTTCAACCCTCTCTGACATACGCTTCTGAAGTAAAGGGTTCTTACGATTTACCATTGCAAATAGTGTATTACAAAAAAACTATGACATTATTTAATTATTCGAATGCAGAGAACACAACACAATCTAAAAAGCAATTTTATCAAAATCAATATTTTCACCTCTACGCAAACGCATCGGCAGTGGTTTTTCAAACTTTAAATGCACTTGGTGGTATATTCAAATAAAATGTAAGATTGTGACTAAAATTAATTTACGAAAGCTGCACTTGAGTATTTATCACCGTTTCTTATTCAGTTTGTAAATATTCAAGAGGATAACACATATAAAAATTCGTAGACTTTATTCGTGTATATAATACAAATAGATAAATACAAAGTTTTCTTGTAGTTCCTGAGTCGGTAAAGTGGTGGCACTTTACTTTTAATGCTGGTCAAGTTGTGGATCAATATAGCCAGTAATTGTAAACATGGCTTATTATTAACTCACTATCACATCATTTGCAAATAAAAGAATTTAATTAAGACCGTAATCCTAACATTTTACTTTTTAATTTCAAACATACAAAATACATACCTACATTTTTTGTTAGACATTTATCAAACCCGAATAGTTGTTTACTGGCAACAGTATTGACCTTATTAGAGAGGCAAATATTACCGTAAATATATATATATATTATTTTTCAACTTACAAATATTAATATTTTTCCAATTATACCAATATTTTTTCATTTGCTTCGTTGGTTTAACGCGTGACTATATTAGTTTACATATGATTATTGAATGCATCACTTCAATTTCTGATCTTATTAACTTTCTCATTTAATGTTATAACAATAAGCATTTTAACATATTATCAGTCATGTAGAATAATGTTTTAAAAATTATAGTAAGCATGGTAAAACTCGTGATGAAATAATTAAACAGTAACATCCGTAATATAGTTTGGGTTATGCAAGAAATACGTAATCAATAAAAACATTAAAACATCTTGCGATGTGTGGTTTTCTTCAGTTTAATTAAAACAAATTATATATGTGTCTTATTCTTCTTTTTCCGTGCCATAAGAGAATGGGACCCATTTCTCTTAGGGTCAGCCCTCTTAATTCTACGTCACCACTTTGATCGTAATTGTCACATTTCCGGTTGAAATCCTCTCGTTTTCATGTCCTATCGAATGGGTCTTATCGAGATCTTCGGCGGGCGTTCAAGGCTCCTTTTTGGCTCAGTAATATTTAAAATCCTTCTAGACAATTGGTTATCGTCTCTTCTCATATCATGACCGTACCTGCGCAAGCAATTCTCCTGCATTTTGTACGCTATCTTGATAACTCTGAAGGTACCTCTCATGTGGCTCTTTCTGACCTTATCCTTTAGAGTGATTTCCCAAAACCAAAGCATCTATATCTTATTCACATAAATCTCGTTCGTCTGATTTGCGCAATGGCCAATATTCGGGCTCGTACGTAAGGACTGGTCATACTGCCCTATTATAGACATTCACTTTGTATTTCGATTGGCATTCTCGAACCACAGAGGACTCCGGTCAAAACTCTCCACTTCAGTCATGCTGCGGTTATTCGGATTTCTATACCAGCGTCGGTAGTACTTTTTTCGTGTTGCTTTGGATCGCTTTAGAAGAATAGATCAACTGCCTTACACCTAGGCATGTCGTAAAAGGCGACAAAAAGCTAACACGTTTCGCTAACACCGTGACAATTAACTAGATGGTAGAATTCTGCCTTCTCCACCGGGTCTTGGTACCACCGCTTTATATATTCCTGCCGCAATTGCTTCATGCTTGTCGCTATCGTGTTCCAGTTTGGAGGGTAAGGTAGCCGGTATACTTATGCATGGGGCATTTCAACCTCGCCACATGGATTTCAACGCACCATTAACATCTCTGCTATTTATAGGCGATGGTTTCTTTTTCCATCAGGAGGGCAATCTGCTTTTATTCTATCCTATGAAAAAATGTGATTATTGAACCAAGTTTTTAATTTGGTTAACTTTTTTAGAGGAGCGTCAACTATGGATAATGTCGGTGGTGTACCACTAATAATACCCGAGAAGTTACATACTGCTATACTGTTGTACTGTTTATATATTATTTAACGTTTGTTATATATATATATATATATAATATGTCAAAAGGACAGAAACGAGTAACGGCGCACAAAATAAGCTAAATAACTTTAGTAACATTGCGCTATACATTAATTCAAAAAACAAACTTTAAATAAAATGTTGTGTAAGAAAACTTCTTTCTTCATAAAATCAAAGTAAGAGAGAGCTTGTGTATAAAATATGATATCAATTTAAAATAAGAATGAGCATCTTCGGTTGGAAGAATGACAGAAAAAGCATTAAAAAACAGATATACAATATGAATGAAACGCATGTAGAACACTGAAGTGAGAGAGGATAAATATGAACGACAGTTTCTTCGGTATTAAAAATTCAAAAATAGGGATTCCAAAATTTAAAAGTTGATTTGTACTACAAATCGTCGGCACTTGGTGAAACTGCAGTTTTTAGTTAAGTTTTTATATTTTATTTAGTCATGAGTGACCTGACTTGATTTATTTAGACCTGATGATGCACTAATACTCAAAACCGGTAGACATTTTAAAATTAAAATTAAATCTGAAACAAGAAATCAAATGTCTTGGTTTCTTTCGAATGTACCAAAAGAGATTTTGAACAATTTTATTGACAGTTTTAATATCTATATTTCTTGTCTGATTTTTTCGTATCTATTTTGTTCTGAAGATTTAAAAATATTTTGGGTGTAATTTTTTTTTTAAATAATTCAACATTTTTATCGACCTTTGAATTGCGATGTTACAATTTTTATGCCTAGGCTTATCTGAGAAATAGTTATACCACTGAGATTGTTAGAAAATAAAACTTCCTCTTTCATAATTTCCACTAAATAGTAGAGCTTTGCAACTTATCGAAGGGTTTTCGATACCACCGTCTAACCTATTCCTCTCGTAATAACGTAAATGCTTGTCGATGTCGTTTTACAATTTGGAGCAAAAGATAATCCATAACTTTATCCATCATACCAATAACAACGCAAAATTTTCATTTTTGCTGCCTATAGGAGATAGTTGTCTTTTCTCGAACAGCAGAGCCATCTAGATATATTACTATGTCTAGTGTAATTGTGGAAATAAATGGTTTGATTCCGCTTTATTTGTAACATTACGTCTTCAAAATCATCAATAAAAATTACTCGCATTTTATTTTGTTGGAATATACAATTATATTATTATAAATTTACGACAATTTTTTTTCTTTCATGTAAAATTTATTTATCGTACGATTTGTCTAGAATAAAAACACAGTTGTTTATTACAGGTGGACATATAAAAGGATATCAACATGGATAAAAGTCGAATAATTAAAATAAGTACAGTCTCTGAAGATGTTTCTACTGACATAATTAACATTCAACTAAAACCGTTCATATACATTGAATATGCAATGGGAATATGTAGATTCCAGATCATCAAGAATACGATGTACAACACTCTGATCAATCGGATTATTGCAATATACGGAGTTGTAGCGTCATCTGTGCTAGGAATCTCCTTAATAAGTTATATCTTTAAACCAATATTGTTTGATAGCCACGATGCTACAATAAATAAAATTTTAGTTTTAAATGGAATATTGTGGATTATATTAACAATACAATTTATGTAACCAAATGTTACCGTTTTACGCAACCGAAGAAAAAACATGCATATATTATCTTTACTAACGCAAATAGATTCTATTTTAATCATCAGATTACACCGCAAAAATTAATATCTTAAATGGAAGAAAAACTTATGTATCAGATTTATTGTGTTTGGTTTATTTTATATAATGATAATAGTTTTTAATACAACAATTTCACTAGCTCCACCGCTCGTAAATGTATGTACTAACGTTCATTATTTCAAAAGTTATTTTGAAATTTTCTTCTTTTGTAGTATTATAACCATGATAGTTAACAGGTTAGACATTATTAATTTGCACTTACAAGAATTTATTCAAAACCGTAATTCTGTATTTTTTGGAAACGTATTAAACAGGAATAAACAATTTTGTTCACTAGCAAAAGGATTTGATCTAATTGGAGAAGTGACTGTCACCGTTAATAAGATTTTTAATTTACAAATATTATTATTTTTTCCATCGGTATTTGCTTGTAATATGTTGGCTTCTTGCATGACTATATTACTTTACATGAGGTTATTAGATAAATCACGTCAGTTCGTGATATTGTCTTTGTTGTTTAGTATAACTACAAATATCATAATGCTATGTTTCATATCAGTTAACTCTGATATATTAATAACAAAAAGGAAGGTAACTAAGAATCTTGTTAATGAATTGATTAGTGACTACAACCTTCCCCAATTAATGAGACTCCAAGCAAAAATGGTCATGGACGTAATTGACTCGTGGCCTTTAGAAATTAAGATTTTTAATATGTTTTCGATCGGCACAAAAACATTTTTTAAGTTTTTTGGTGTATCTATTACCTATTTAATACTGCTTATTCAAATTTTGACCTTTAATTTTAATTAAATCACAAATCTTTTAGGTTTTTTTGTATCTCTCTCTATATATTTTATTATTATAATGTGAACTAAATATTCGTGGATTCTTTCACCATTATGCGAAGTAGAAAACCAAAAATCAATTTATAAGAAATTATGGAGATTCCAAAAAAAATCAAAAAAACGGTAAATAAATAATAATAAACAATGTTTAATGACAAACAAAAAATAACAAAAAATAAAAAAGAGCGAGCCTTACATTACAGTCGCATATTATGATGTATAATCATGTTGGTAAAGTTTGACTCAACCATCACGCGCACTCATTTATCAATTTCAAGATATATCCGCCTTGTCAGCTTATCCGGCTTAGGACAGCAATCAAGTAGATAGCTTTCCTGATGGAAAAAGAAAACCTCCGCCTATCAACACCGAAAATGTTAATAGTGCATTGCTATCTGTGGGGCGATGCTGAAATATCACATACATAAGTATACCGGCTACTTTACCCTCCAAACCGGAACACGACAGCAACTAGCACTGACGCTATTGCGTCAGGAATGGGTAAGGTGGTGGTACCAAAACCCGGTCGAGCCGTAGCAGAACTCTATCACCTAGTTAGTTGTCACGGTGTCAGTGACCTATGTTAACCTTTTGTCGCCTTTTACGACATGTCTATCCTTCAAAGGGGGCCCGGATCAACACGGGGGAAAAATCTTCTCAATTGTTTCAGTATTAGCCACTAACGGTCGTTTTCAATATGCTATCCATGGATAGATTTGCTTATCTTCAGTAGAATTTTGACAGATTTTCCATACAGAATGTATCAAAATTCAACTGAAGATAAGTAAATCTATCTTTGGATAGCATATTGAAAACGGTCGTAAGAAAACTACTTTTTACAATTTGGATGCTAACCGCTCAGGTTAAAGAAAATATTTTTGATCTAAAGCTGAGGGTGACTGTTTGCCGAATTAAAATGGGAAAATAATCTCAATGCGAAGAGTCTAATCCAATGTTAACATAATTAATAGGTAAGTATCTGTTAATATTTACACGTATCTAGCTGTTGCACGCGACTTCGTTCGCGAGACACAAAAACATTACTTCTTTGTTAATAAGTGGGATAAAAAATATAGCCTTTCTCAATAAATGGACTACTCAACACAAAAATATTTTTTAATTTCGAACCCGTAGCTAGTGAGATTAATGCATTCAAATAAACAAACAAACTCTTCAGCTTTATAAGTATATACTTAGATATAAATATCAAAGAAAATAAGAAAAATAACGTTTTTCAAATAGGTGTGCTGTGTTGACTCCGGCCCCTTTTTGAATATCAACTGCCTTACAGCTAGACATCTCGTAAAAGCCAAGAGAAGGCTGTCAAGGAGCATGTGTCTAGGAATACATGTCACTAACATCATGACAGCTAACTAGGTGATAGAATTCTGCAACGGCTCGACCAGGTTTTGGTACCGCCGCCTTACCTATTCCTGCCGCAATAGCGTCGGCGCTTATCGCTGTCGTGTTCCGGTTTGGAGGGTAAGGCAGCAGGTATATTTATGCATGTGGTATTTCAACTTCGCCACACGGATAGCAACGCACCATTAACATCTTTGATGTTTATAGGCGATGATACTCTTTCTATCAGGAGAGCCATGTGCTTATTTGC